>JASANE010026875.1:0-121729 GCA_030248225.1 Trileptium ribeirensis
ATATACCAGCGCGAAACCCGTGTTCATATCTAATGAAATGGTAAATGTTAGAGTGCATGTATAGTTAGGAAATCAGGATAGAAAAAATCGTGCGATCAGCTGTCAGGCTTATATATGATATACCTGCGCGAAACCCGTGTTCATATCTCATGAAATGGTAAATGTTAGAGTGCATATATAGATAGGAAATGAGGATAGAAAAAATCATGCGTATCAGCTGTCAGGCTTATATATGATATACCAGCGCGAAACCCGTTTTCATATCTAATGAACTGGTAAATGTTAGAGTGCATATCTATAGGAAATCAGGATAGAAACAATCGTGCGTATCCGGTGTCAGGCATTATGCGATCGAAAGAAGTTTTTTGCACAATTATGCGACATTTGAGAAAACTTCGCTAGCTCTATCTCAATCACACATTTTTGTTTCAAACAAAACAACATAACAAAAAGGGCTAACTAACGTAGATTGCAAAATATTAGACCGCCTAAGAACAATAACTAAACTACACTTAATTTATTCATTGACGCTTCTCATAATAACCGAAATATCGTTTCGATTAAAAATAATTTCCATGACTGTTCCCATCAAATACCGAAGCTTCCAGGGACGTCTTGGGTTATTTAGGTTCAGGATGATGGGAGAAAAATAATAAGACCCGACCTAAACGTTTTCCAACCACTACAATTAAATACACAAATTATTTATGTATGCATGTGTCTTAAGTAAGTTTTGTTTTAAAACCCGGCTTGCTAAACTGTGTTTGAAATTTCTAAGGCAATCGAACAATGTAGAAATTATTTAAACTATTTATACATTTTATAGTAGCACAACATCAAATTAGATAGATACAATACGTCGGATCGAAGCTAACACTATTTCAATTGTTTCATTCATTGTCGCCGACAACCATAAACTAAATATTAGCATGATAACCGGCTTAATGTTTGTGGTTATTACTCGTGCTTAAAATTTAATAAATGCTTCCATCAACACAATTGCTGCCTTTAGTAGGATTAAATTTACAATGTAGGTCCTATACGACAGGGTGGGTTGGAGAAAAGCCGAAGGTAAAACTGGGATAAAATCGAACATATCGTGGCATATTTTGTGCTAAACATTGCTCTGGCAGACAAATTTACATCGCCAGGCTATACCTAAAGTCGAAGAAATAAAAATATCTAGAATCCAACATCTTAAGCTGTTTTAGGGCGGCGTCCCAAGAGGGTAGAGCATACGTCGGGGAAGGGGGCGGTCCCTACAGCTTTTTACTACTAATTAAATCATGGGGTTCTAGCAAAATAAATCCGGACGTTTGGTTTCCATTCGGTTTTCTTCCCGCGCTCTCTACTTTTAAAGGTCTTGCGACGACGCTAGGCCGTTGCTAACAACATTGATGTTTTACGTCAAAATAAACTCATTTTGGTTTTTAGGCTTAGTACATGGCTCGGACCTTAGCTGGGAAATTGGGAATACTGATGCATGTGTGACATTGCGGGGGAATTTGTGAATTGAAATATATGAAATTCCAAGGGAATTTGGGAATTTTGATTTTATGAAATTCCGCGGGAATTTGGGAAACGGCAAAGTCGAAATGTGGGAAACGGAACACCTTTGAAAGAGGAGACTGCAATGTATGCGTCGATTTGCACAATACACACATTTTTCCGCTGGAAACGCAATCCCCAAAAGGCAAGCGCGGGCCACGTTATGTATTAAATCATATTAAAACGTTGTAATTATATGGATTAACAAAATTTTTGGAGGGAACTGCACTAAACTTTTCCAGATCAATGAAATTGCCCAAATTTATATTAGGAGCGAAATAAGAAACGTATCCATAACTAACTTCAGTCTGACCCGGTTTTCCCAAACTTTCCGATAGTCATATTTAAAAGCTATTGCTCTAAATGTTTCTAGTATCCAGACTGTCCCAACTGGGACAATCGGGACAGTTCGGTTTCCACTGTCCCGACTGTCCCAATTGGGACAGTTGGGTTTCCACTGTCCCGACTGTCCCAATTGGGACATTTGGGTTTCCACTGTCCCGACTGTCCCAACTGGGACAATCGGGACAGTTGAGCATCCACTGTCCCGACTGTTTCAGCTAGGACAATCGGGACAGTTGTGATAATCGGGCAATTTAGAACTAATGATTTAGCTAGACACACAGCAATGTTATAGACACACATATATACATAAATTGACTGTCCCTGGGACAGTCGGGAAGCCCCTGAACTTGACATGGGCCGCCTTGCCGATGTCGTTAGCCCTTGAATTGCACTGATTTTTGCGTTGTTTTACTCAGCTCGCCAATGCGGTTCGAATGATACATAAACATTTTCATATATCGACTGATTATAAGCTAAATACCATTGATCAGTGATACTTCCTTCACTACGATACACATAAAATTTTGTTGCAAAAGTAACATATGTTCCTTTGAATGCGAATGGTTTCTTAATTGCATATAATTTGTTCTCTGAATAACAAAAAAATATCAATACCTATTAGGGAACATATGTATGTTAGTGTTGATATTAGCGAAAGATGTCAGCCGGTCGGAGATTGTCCCTGTCTTGCGTCGGCAAACGGCCGACTGCTATAAATTTTCTCCCGTTGACAGTGGCGCGAGTCGTTGGTCAACAATGGTTGTAGCTCGGCCGGCCGTGGTCTATACGTTTATTACTGTATAAACCGTTTGAAATTGGGTCAATAGTCATGACCTGCAAGCTGGCAGTTCATGACCAGCGAACTAAATTCGTAGACGTCGTGACCCGAAATTCAAAACGCCACAGTGTATATTAGCAGCTCTTGGAAGGCCATGTATAAACATCACCACACGGCACAACAGAAAAAATATCTCAACAAACAGAGACTTAATATACATGAATCGTTAAACTCCGTAAGTGCAACGTTTACCGAGTGGGCCAATTTAACTTATCTCCGCCATTCTCCCTTGTTTAGTAAATCAGCTGAAGTGTATCCCAGCATTTGCATTTTTCTTTTCGCCACGGCAGCACTACTGTTACGTCACCCTCAATACTCGAATACAACAGCGCTAGTATTGCCGAAGCTGCTAATGCGGAACTCAACCCTAATGCTCCACCTGAGATTTCTACATCATCCAAAGCTCCGGTTTACGGCGCACCTAGTTTAACTATTATCAACAAGTCATCACTGCCTTCGCCGTACGATGTGTATGTGAAAGAAGTTGTGTCCTTGAATGAATTAAACAAAGCCACCCCTTTTTACTATAAACAAAGGGATAATGGTAAATTATCAAATTTCTGGCCGGCAAATTTTACTCTGGACGGTAATCAATACTTTTGTGTCGAGCAATACTATTATCATCAACTAGCGTTAATGAATAATGAAACTACTCTAGCTGAATCTATTCTCGAGGCACCCAATAATCATTTGACGGATGCTCTAGCAATTAAGCGTACTTGTAGATGATTATCCAGGCGCCCAAAAACAGTAAATATAAAGACACTATATAATTTGTTGTGGGTGGCAAATGTGGCGAAATTTGAACAGAATCATGATTTAGCTAGACATTTTTTCAACACAACGGGAACTAGGTTAGTGGAGGTTGAAACAGAGCCGTCTGTGTGGAGTACAGGATTCTTCATGTCAAATCTAGGCGTTTGTCATAAACCAAACTTTTGGCATTTACTCTTCTGTTAATACTGCCACCAATAGTATGTGTACTGCGCGAACTGTAAATTTAAGCGATCATCGTTTGTTTAGAATAAAGGTAAAAATAACTGGTCTTGATAGAGGTAGCGGTCTCTATAAATTAAAAACGCTTCTGTTGTCCGACCCATACTCAATAAATTATATAAAAGAGTTGTTGGAAACACTATTTTCTACCGAAGATTTAGTTAACGGATGGGAGATTTTTAAAATAGATGTTCGTATATTTTTCAACGTTTAGGGAAACAAAACGCCAAACAACGAAACTTAAATAGGATAACTATAGAAAGAGATATTTTGGCTACCTAGAATTTGCGTCAAGACAAACCAACTGATCCTACTCTGCGAAGTGAGCTAAAATCTTTAAAAACAAAACTGGAACTGCAAAACAACTTTTATGTCGCTGCATGCCGCCACACCACATACTATAATACCTTTGTCATTGACAAAATCTCTGTTTCTACAGCTAAGTACCATTATGTAACTGGATCGTTTCGGTCCGTTACGTGCGCTTTACAGGAATTCGACGTCAAAACCTAGCGAAAACGTCTCAAATCGAACCTGGTGCCATGGTTACTATCCATATTTTGCCAGCTATAAATATTTTGCCAGTTACCCATATTTTGCCAGCTATAAATATTTTCCAGTTATAAATGTGTTGCCAGCTATCCATATTTTGCCAGCTATAAATATTTTGCCAGTTATAAATATTTTGTCAGTTATCAATATTTTACCAGCGATCCATATTTTGTCAGCTATAAAATTTGCCAGTTATCAATATTTTGCCAGTTATCAATACTTTGATAGTAATCAATGCTGTGCCCGTTATCAATGTCTGATATATACTTTATCAAATTTTTGTACGCATTTTTCATTTATGGCGCGTCGTCTTGGACGGACCCCTCAAGGCCCACAGAAAGTTTGATTCAGGTAAAGGTTCAAATTTCGAACGAAAAGGGAACGCAACAAAGTCTTTACCTGGCACCAAGATAAGAGACCTAACGGAACTCGACCAATAGCCCCTATGCTTCCCATTGAAAATTCAAATTTATGACCGTCCGGGAATAGGAGGCCACTGGTCAATTGAGCCAGACCCTTACCGCACAAGTGATCAATACCAAGAGTATCGATTTTACCTGGCTTAAGCATTGTATAGCGTAATGGTCGCACAAATAAGCTGAACCAAATGGGTTACGGTAGCTTCCGAATATTCGGAAACAACGGACATCGGGCTCGTTTATCGGCGCGCAACCGTCCAAGGGATGAGATTTCCCGGAAATGTTCCGAGTACTTTCTGGTGGAGAATTTTTAGGGCTTTCAAATGAGGTCAAAATATCACAAATCCTGGAGTATTTCACGAGATATCTTGGGGACAAACAGGCGAACGTTCAACTAACAGCCACTACTTACGCTAGGTTTGGCTGGTGACCATGGTTCCGAGTAGATCTAACTTAGATATATATGCGGATATATAGATATATGTGTGTACTACTTGATTTCCACGCCCCGGTACTTCTATTTTTCTCGCCTCCACCGGACAAATCCTCCTTTTTCACAGCACTTTTAACGCCTCACAATCGCCCGACTAGCGCTCTTGCAGCTGGTGTTTCTTCTTATCGTCGAATCATAGATGGGAATTGTGCGTGTCTCTAAGTAAATTACCCATTGAGACATCTAACGAGACCAGGTGGGTCTCGACCTGATCAGTCATTTCACTACTATGGGAGTTATTTTTCCGTTTTATGACGCACTATGAAAATTCGACACAAAATTCCGTCAGCTTGCACCAACCCCGTACTTGACCCCTGACACTAAAGTCGCTCATGCGACCCCTCATTCTACTCGCCTGTTTTTGGCGAGCACAATGATATACGGCATGCCTCTGTTCGCCTTCCCGCTAACTCGCTATAAAACACGCCAAAGTGCCCCTAGTCTGAAAAACCCGACTATAGGTGTGTACAAAACGCCCGAAAATTTATCCCTAACTCGAATATAGGCAAATCGCCCCTCATCACGTTCAACACGTCGAGATATCACCAAATATGCCCGGCGGGTTTCCGTCCGTTGCCCCGTTAACTCGGGACAGCCGACAAAAGCGCCCCCACCGCTATCGACACTCTCTCTATCTGCAGTGATTTTAGTGCCCTTTTAACTGCTGCCTTTCAGGCAGAGAAATTACCCCTCGTTTGAATCATCTTTCCAAGGCGAATCCAACGAAGCCCGGCGGGCGTCGCTTCACCCAACCTTTAGTGCGGAAAAGCCCGGTGAAGCCCTGTACACTTATATATGTCGGAACCCAAATGTGGGTCCCGACCCGACACTACGTCTACCCCGTTGTGTTTGGTATCATTCGGCCCCGTTCTTCGTCCTGGGACCAAATTTCACCCCAGCCCCTCCAAAATCTCAAGGGTTTCCTTTGCCCCGCTTCCCTTCCCGTGCCCCTTCTTTTCCTCTCCGTGTCCTCGTTTTCTTTTCTTTCTCTCTCTAACCGACTTCTTTGGTCGGTTGTTGTCGCCGCTGTCGTCGTGGCTGTGTAGTATCTATGTGTTGTCGTTGTTGTTGTTGCTATTGTTGTGGTTGTTGTTGTTGTTGTTGTGGTTGTTCTGTGTGTTTCCGATGCGAACTTGAGCGACCTTTCTGTCGCTCAGGTCGCCCATGTGTCTCTTGTGTATTGTATATTTATGTGCTCATGAGTATTTGTTTGTATGTGTATGTACGTATGTATCTAGAGATATATATGTATATATATACTTGTATATAAGGACATGACAAAAACAGGACGAACGAGGACAGTACGTACTAAACTGCTCTAAATTTGTAAGTTCAACGGATGGACTAGACACGAACGACTAGGAAGGACGGGGGGTATGTTTAGACCCTCCCGTGGGTTTTTGAGGCCCCCGATTAGGGCGCTCTTGATGGCTATGGCTAACGAGGAATGCGCTGCGCCCCCAATCGCAAAATAAGCCCATTCCCGCGCCATCGGTTCCCCCCTTTGGGACGTCTAAAGACGCCCTGTCATGATATCTGAGAAAACGTCAGAATGGAATGTTTGGCTTTATCTCACAAGCCGACATATAAACGTGCAATGTTTGCACGTTTACCCATGGATTCGATAGCAAGATTTAGCCCCCAGATGGACTCTTGTGAGGCTTACGTGGGTAATGGATGGGACTGCTAACTCGTCGAACAATAGAAATTTAGCCTTAAATCGACGAGTAAGCCAACAAAGTTTGATGAATGAGGACATGAAGACCGAACTGACACGAAAAGAGGACAAATTCTCAGCTTACTACAAGTATATCCATAGGTAGGAGCTGACTTTCAAATTTGAAATTTGACGGGTGATCCAACTCTTTTCGTGGGACAGTTGGGAATAACAGACAATTTAAGTTAGGTAAGGGGTTTAACGATTTGACTGATGGGTTTTGGGTAAGGAGTTTTAAGTTGATTGACAGGAATTTGAAAATGACAATGGGGTTCAATATTTTATTCGAATTTGAGTTAAATTCGCAAATGTTCTGTATTCGGAGGGTTCAAATTTGATGTCGGCGATTTCGATTGAAGCCGACTCTCTTTAACGGGGTTCCAGGGTTTACGATACCTGTCAAAAAAGAAAATTTGGAAAATTTTCCGATTGGGCGCCCGGGTTTGAACTCGAACAGTGGGCGTTAAGAGATCATCGGCGATTGGATGGTGACAAAATCGCCATCCTAAAATGCAGGCGAAAATTTTGAGGCGACGACTACCGCGTCGACTCTTAGAAACAGTTCGGCTTCGGCAGCGCGGAGTTCGGTCGACTTTACTGACCGGCTCCGACGCTTTAGTTTCACTGTATGGTTTTACCTCGATTTTTGACTTTCTTGTGCTTTTGTTTTCTCGGTTTGGAATGGGATTCGACGACTGGAGGACCCGCGTAGACATCTTCCGTCTCGCGGAAGGGGACTAGCAATTGCTGTCCCGGATCAAGCTTTGTAAGTCAGGACGATAACCGAGCGCGTGGGGGTTTATTTTCCCCAGCTATGATTGTAACAGACCGTTCAGCGAAAGTCAGTTATCTGTAGCATTAGTTGGCACGCCATAGGTTGACCTTACATCGGTCAGTATACGCCCCGTTTTACATGCTGACTTGCTACACTTTTACAAATCCCTCGATAAAACCTCCTGGGTCTAGTTCTGTTTTGGGCATCTTGAGCGATTGCATGGGAGGTATTAAATTGTGCGCACCAAAGTCGAAGTAGTTCTGATTCCCCGTGGTCTTAGGTAGAACAAAATAATATGGACGCCTTCGTCCATGGTTTTACATGACTTGTCGCTCTTGAGGTAGGGCTATCGAATTTTCCTGAGCCAACCACGGTAAAATTTCCCAACGAAACCATAGGGACTTGCTTGCTTATCTCTGATTATGGTTATTGTTTACAAATTTATAGCTTAGTGGACAGTTCGACGCTCATGCCGCTGCTTGAGCTCGGACTGACTTCGCAGTTAGGGACAGAGTACTAGCCTCTGTCGGGCTTTAGGAAACTCCAAAATTTCGTTTATCAGTTTGAGCTAAGAAAATTTGGGAAATATAAAAGATTAAACAAATCCTAAGTACATTAATATGAGCATAAGGTCTTTGCTATCTGGAAAGGGGTGATTCCTGCGTACTTTCGTAGTTAAATTAATTTGCTTTCATATGAAACCCGTGTCTCAGTAGATCCTCATTCTAAGTGTTATATAGTAGTTCGCTCCGATCGCCCGAGTCTTTGACAGCCCCCGAACTTCCCTCGCTAGTAACCCGTCAAAGTACGGCGTTGTAATATTTATCTTCGGAATCATTTCAACTGAACTATTAAGGTTACCAAAGTTCGCAACAACCCGCATACATGGTTCAGCCTTGGCAATAGTATCGTTTGAACTACTTTTGACAAAAAAAACGACCTGACAGCATGGCCAGATGCCACCACCGACTGCATTTCTCTGTTGAAGGGCCTGTTAGGTTGCCTCATATATAAAATAAAATTACTGTACCCTCATTGTAATAAGAAAAATCGCGTCCTCTCGCGAATCGTTTTGACCACAAATCGAGCAAGTGCAAAACCCTGTTTTATTTCTGGAGCGAGTTGATCGCTGAGTTTAGCAGTTTTTTGTCTTGATCTGGTTGCCCGTTTGGCTATGTACTGTGTAAGACCCCGATTCAGTTTTTCACAGTTCTTGCATTCGCTTTTTATCATTGCCCGTTCCGAGTTTCGATCCTGGACGGGGAAATTAAGCCCACTGCAGAGTTATCAGTATTAACCACTCGACTATCGAGTTCTGATAGATGGAACTAAAAGTTTAGTAATAACTCGACTGCACAATTTCGATAGTGCAGTCGAGACACTGCACAAATATAATATGTGCAGTGTAGTAAGGCTTTAGGATAAGTCAGAGAAAGAGAGAAAAGACAAAAGACAGAACGACAAAAAGGGGGCAAAGCAAAGAGAAAGAAACCGACACGGATACACCAACCCAAAAGGGACGCCGACGCGTCCGAGAGTAAACGGTCGCGTGCCCCGTCGGCCAACGAACCGGCAGGTCTAGCCAGTCCCGCCTAGGACACTATGGAAATTATTGAAATAGGGGGCTGACTCCTAGAGCGCCCCGTAACCTACACTTTGACACCAAACGCACCCCAGAGTGCGAACCTAGCCAAGATAATAGAGTAGGGACAACAATCCGCTCCCCAAACTGTCAGAACAGCTACATTGGTCGCCTAGTAGGTTGTATAAGACGGCAATTGCCCGTGTATGCGCCTAGTTAGGCAGGCGAAAAGTAACTAGGGGCAACCCTTCGAAATGACCAAACCGGCGCCTCCCGGCAAGTATTACATAGCTGAAGCATTCTTCCACCACCCAAAATCAACCCCCTCTGTTATAAGCCAACAATACGCGAATTTTTTAGGACCTGGAGCAATCGAGCGCCCGTTTGGACTATCAGAGACGCTGAGACTACAGTAGTTCGCAATTAGCACAAAACCCGTCATAAGGGCGAAACGTTGTAAGAGACTCGATAGAGATGCTAGGTAAGATTAACTGGATCCAGAATGCATGCCGGACGGAGCGTCCATATAGTTGATTGTCATACTGGTACCCCGTTATTAAAATGGCGTTTATTGGTAGCTGTTTGTTGTGAATTTCACTGATAAATTTGCCAGGACCACATATTGAAATGTACCATATTCGGCCTGCTTAATGTACCCATGTCTTAACCTGTATTTTGAAGCCAAGCTATGACTAGTGCGATAGATCGTGCCCCTTTGCTATTGCGCAGATGCAGTTGTGCGCCCGCTAGCTTTGGTGCGCTGTCGCTGTAACATATTGTTTCGTTACCCTCGCTGCAAGCATGGTTTGGCCCTCGTCTGGCTAGCACACAATTCACCCATTGCGACATCCCGCTTTTCCATAATTCACGTAGCATACTTCTAGCGCCGCGCGTTATTGAGAGCGTTATTGAGAGCGAACTTCGAAGCACGCCAGAACGTATGACCCGAGCCATAACCGCATTGGTTGTAGCTGACGATGAACGTCTCGGGCACAGATTCTGGCCCGGCCTTGCCGGGAACGCCTTCGCTCGTGCTGCCCCTCCCCTCCACGCTGAGCAGTAGAAAAGGGAGCGACCGTTCGGACTGTCAGAAGGTTACTATCTTGGATTGTATTGTCTCATGCTTTATTTTGATTTCCTATTATCGAGGAGTGTGGTATAAAACCGTAAATAAACTCTTGAAAGTAACATGACGTGTCTCGTGTTATTTATTTCCCAGCGCGATAAATGCGTCCGAATAGACGGGCCAAACCCGCGTGCCACGGCTTGACGAGGGGAACATTCCAAGCCCTGACACGCGCGGTTCGCCACCAGTGCTAGTATACTAGAATAACGGAATTACTGCGAAAGTGGTCCATCAAAGTTGCCTACCGAGCTCGTTGGTGATATTATCATTTTCAAACTCAATACCAAAATTTATTAGGAAAACTTTAGCACCTCCAATATAACACAAAATTTAAATAGGAAAGCTTTATCACTGCATCCGAATGCAACTAAGCTATCAAGTTTCTAACCAGACTATCCGACGTTAAACTCTCAGGGAATGTCGGAACCCTGTGGGGGCCACATAGGCTTCAAACAACTAAAGTGTTCGACCAGGAACAAACTAAGTGGAATTCAAACTTTATCGAGCAAACCTAAATCATCTCACATTTTTACTTTGAATTAGGCTAGATAAAACAACTTCCGTGAGATTCGTATAGGGAATATCGGTTTGACATTATGACCTGTGAGCAGGTTTCGGTGTCAACCTCCCTGGGGGACCTCAGCAATCATATCAAAATACGAGACACGTGCGCAACCAATCAGGTGGGGTCCGAACACTCCTCGTGAAACGCGCCTGTGGCCTGCTAAGCTCCATAGCTTCTTGGTCTGACCAGGAAAAGTGGCTAAATTGTAAAACTTCGGGTCCACCCTTGAGGTTATGATAGCCGGGGTCGTTTGGGCATGGTGTTAGGAAGTTGCGCCATGCAGCTGCGTCCCATTATTACAATTACAACGTAAGGAGTGGGAAAAACGCCATATTCCGGAATTAATCTTAGATGATGGCTCGATTAGAAACGATTCGATGGAGGTTTTGGATGCAACTAAGCTTTACTGTACAAGTCATTTCACGTCCGACGGTGCGTGTACGAGACATTCAACGATTCCACGACTTGACAGTGTTGACAATAATTACATAGATCAAGACATAAGAGTTGATGAAGTGAAACAAGCTATACAGCCCCTACAAGGAAGGAAATCACCGGGGTCGGACGGTATTCCTGTTGAATTTTATTGGTTATATTGTGATGTTTTGTCTCCTTTTTTATGTTGTTTATTCAATGAATATGTATCTTAATCACTGATGAATTCATCAGCATATGAACCATTGATTACTTTGATGTATAAAGGAAAAGGAGAATGGAATAAGTAGAGAACTGGCGCCCTATAACGCTGTTGAATGTCGACCATGAAATTTTTACAAAACTTCTTGCAAAAAGACCGGAAAAAGTAGTTGGAAAAATTGTTCATCCCGATCAAACAGCGTCAGTTCCCGGAAGGAAAATACAAGACGTTCAGGTGCACATTTGGTCCGTTATAAATTATGCGGAACAAAGTAATGAAAATGCTCTAGTTTTGTCGTTGGATCATAAAGCCGCCTTAGATGTAGTAGAGTGGGAATGTTTGAAAGCTACTTTTTCACAAATGAATTTCGGACCCAGATTTATGTGCATGCTAGAGGCAGTGTATAAAGCTGGTTCCACACGTTTGGCTGTATTGTGAATGGACATATATCAGATTTTTTAATGTATATCGTGGAATACGACAGGGATGTCCAGTATCCCCGTTTTTATACGTTATAACATCGAAAGTTATGTCTTCGTTTCTGCGTAAATGTCGGCTTTTGAAAGGGCTGCCTTTATATGGAACAAACATTAAGCTTTCAAAATATGCAGATGACACGACTATTTTTTTAACTTCGTGGCATGAAGTTTCTTACGTTTTTGAAGTATTTGAAGCTTATCAATTGGCGTCGGAAGTAGGTTTAATTGAAATAAGACAAAACTAATGCCTGTTGGATGTTTAAAAGATTGCCTAGCTCCGGAAAGACATAGAGCCCTCGTCGTGGAAGAATTAAAAATTTACGGAATATGGTACAATAAGTATGGGTTAGCCGGCGTTAAAAATTGGAGTAAATCTATAGAAGCGGTGGAATCGTTGGAGAGACGGATTCCTCCGTACGGTGTTTCATATTTTGGTAAAATACATTTTGTGTACACTTATTATCTTTGTATGCTTAATTTTGTCATGAAAGTAGCAACGCATCCGGAAGGACTTAATACCCGATTTGAGCGCGCAATACGAAAGTTTCTGACCTATCCGGCCACCGGCAGTTTCTTGGCAAAGAAAATTCTTTTCCTAGCTCCAGAAGACGGAGGTATAAGTTTTCCACATTTGGATATTCGATTAAAATAGTAGATTAATGTTCTATATCAGGTTCTTGTCATACAAGGAAATTTTGAGCTGGCGTAGATGATTTAACCATTTTTTCATCCAATAGAGAGAGCTAGTAAACGTCAACTCAATGACTTTGACGTTCCTACCTTTTTTCGAGAGGTTAGATTAGCTGTAATTGAAGCCCGTTTTGCTCGCCAAGGGACTTTCTGCTGGGTTTTTGGAAAAAATTCAGAATTTTAGCAATAAATAGTAGAAAGATATATTCGTTATGGATAAATGAAAAAATATGTCACAACTATGTCAAATAGAAACGATTTCTGGTCTAAGTCTTTAGGGATAAATCAAGCTTTTATTAAAAACTCTTGGAAGTGGGCAAAAACAAAATTTACGGACGGCAATGCACAGAACATACATTTCCGACTCAGACATATGTCCCTCTTTACAAATCATCGATTGGCAACATTTATGGATACTCTTCCTTGGTGTCCACTGTGCGCAGAGAGCGATATATATACAAGTGCGAGAAGATAATATCCATGTTTTTGTTTATTGTGTATTTGCTTATGATTTGTACGGGATGATTAGTCCTCCGCTAAAATTACTTGCGGAAACTAATACAATCTCGCTGGGCGAACTAGTATTAGGCAAATATTTTACGCAGAAAAATAAGGAAATTACTTTCAATATGGTAGTACAACATGCTCAACTCGCAATTTGGCAAGCAAAAAAGAAAAAGGATAGAAATTTTGATATACTAGAAGCAGCAGAAATTTTTAAAATAAATATTTATAGAAACTTATGTGGAGTTAGGACTGTAATTAGAAATAATACGTTATTTTCAATTTTTGAACATCTAGTTTATCGCAATGACTCCGTCATTGGGTTTAAAATGTACGATTTTTAGATAGTGTAATATCAGTGATAAGTAAAGTTTGTTTTGTTATTCATCGTTGAATGATCAATATTTTGCTTAACAATGTTGGTTGTTTTATAAGGTTTATTTTCGTAATGCCTGTAAATGTGGTTTTTCTGTATTAGTTTCTTTTTTGTTAATATACACGGTGGACAAAAGTTTTCGTATTCAAAAAGTGTTTGGTCTAACTACAATAGTTTGGATTTAGGGTTTGCGCAGCATCTGTGTTGGAAATGATTAATATATGTTCCGACTTCTATAATTAAAAAGCGGGGAACAAAGACAGCCCCTCAAAATCAAGGAAAGGACGGGGAAATTTTTTTAGAAAGGACCCCTAGAAAATTGAGGGTGGAGGTCGTGACAAATTTTTGTTCTTGACACCATGACCCCCAAAGGTAGAGGTAAGCCACTCCCCTCGATAACAAGATGGGAAAAGGTCGAAATGGATCACGTCATGCACGATACCCTTATATTGTAATTCAGAGCAGTATCAAAGTTTTCTCAAGGAGGCATCATAAACTCTCGATATATAACTTAGAATGTGTACAACAAGCACAAGAATTTTATACATTCTGAGTAATTAGGGTATTCACGGACCGGTCAGAATGTTCTGACTTATGAAACTGACCAAGTAAATAGTTTCAGAATATGTTGGGATATAATATTTAGGTACTAAGGGACACTGTGACCCAGGTCGACCCGAGGGCGGGTCACGCGCTTAACCCGACCGAAATCCTCTGAAAGTTGACTCGTGAGTCACATTTTCAACCCTGCTGCATAGCATATCAATTAAACCACATTAGAATTGTTTATGTATATAGAATCGCCTACCAACATGCTAGGATTTGGTACCGTCTAATAACATCTTGTAATACTTAAGAGAGAACGTATAATGTTTATTAACGAACATACATCAATGTTTAATGTTAGAGCTCAAAGCCGGCCGTCGCACAGCACTATAGTATATATAGTCTTCCTAATGCGCCTAGGTGTAGGATTCGGCACGTGCTATAGTACACTAGACAAAATATTCATGTGCAAAACGATTGTTGAACAAATGCAGAAGAAACAGATGCGAATATCGTAGCCCAACTCTAAATATATACAATGAATAATAAGTGACAAAAGATCTGTGCCGAATACAAGTGTTATTTTATAATTTTAATCCGCAAGGCCTTTATAATATATCATTTCCGTTATTTGTCATATATGTATATATTATAGATATACCTACAGATTTATAAGACCAGGTTCCGATTCCGTTATTCGGAATAAGTGATCATTGAAACTTACCCATAATTAATTCCTAATCCAAATTTAAACATCACCGAAAGCTCGTGGAAAATTTTAGTAACATTACAGCTAATTTTAATGCAAAATTGAGAGTCGAGGAAACTTTTTAATTTACCACTGAGTCGTTGGATCTTGCGTGCCTGTATCGTACCCTAGCTCCTTCTGTTCACGCGTATAACAATTTTAATATTGCGCACCCAATTGCCTGTGAAAAAATCATTCAGGCTGATCCATGTCAAGGTATATACAATCCATTAAACGTTTCGCTAGGCTAAGTTCGACCTAACGGGAAAACTAGCATTTACGCTCTGCCGCATGAATTAATGTACATATCTCGTGCAATGTGAAACAAACTTTTGCAGCGAAGCGGCAAATTTAGCCAGATAATTTGTGTGCGACCCTCGCACGCCATCTATGAACTGTTGCTAGTTTCCCGAAGAAACCAACCTATAGAGTGCAAGGCGCACTTCAAAACACTACGAATAACTTGTCTAGCGCATCGCTTCACAATGTACGCTGCATCATATGTGCTACACTATGGAAAGGGTCAGCAACATTTCGAAATAGACAAAAATGAAAACCACCATCCTTGCACTCCAGCTATTGTGGACGAATCAAAAAATTAGCAATTTACACTACAGGCGTCGCTGCTCTCCATTGGAGACAGGTCAAAATATTAAAACTATTTAAACGTCGAAACTACAAAATTATACATGTTTGTTTCAAGATTGTGGATTATATATATATATTTCAGTTTTCTCTGAAAACTAGTTTTCATACAAAACAGTTTTGTGTAACAATCCCCAAAGTAGCTGGAATTCTATACGCTCAGCGCATATTAGTTATGAAAATTTTATTACAGTTATATAACTTATGCACATTAATATAGCATAACCTTGATAGGCAAATTCCAAACTACCGTGAAAATTGGATAACACAAAAAAGCACAAGGTAATATTGATAGTAGACGGCCCGAAAGTCGGATTGAATTTTTCCAAGTTTCGGGGCTGGTCTCACTCGGATAAGGTCCCCTGTTATTACGTTTAGCCTGGCGGCATTGCATAAAGAACTGTACCAACTACGTTTAAACGACATATATATGTATATTCAAAGCAACAGAAAGACGTGGGTCACGTTCCGTCACGCAGCCGTTGCAGTGTTCGATAAAACACTAGCTAAAACTCCGACATTCAGCCTAGTACGAGTAATAATTTAAACATTTTGACAGCCTGTTATCGAGTTATTATCAATTCGGGTTACGGTCTCGTCGGACCAGTCTGCTATTCTTGTGACCTCTCGTTCTAATAATCTGATACCTATTGCACGAAAAATAATTATTTTGTAGGAGGTAACGAAGATAAGCTTCAAAATCGAATTAGCAAAGCCATACCGCAGCCGTCGTGTATTTGCCAAGAAGATAGCTAAAAGCAGTAAAAGAACTATATTGTTCCAAATTATTTTTAGGTTTCTGTAAAGAGTTTCAAGGATTGATACATCTGTAAAAGGCGATAACTTCGCAAATATTGACGCATCACGTTGGACAGGGGTCGGTGAAATCAGAGCCGCTGCATCCATTAAGAATTTAATATTTTATTACTACTTCAGTGGAACAATGTATACAATAAATGTTTGTACTTTTAAATGTCTTCAAATTTGGAAAATATGAAAATTACGCACGAAAATACTTTATTAAAAGATCGATCCATGAACAGATCTGTTGATGAGGCTATTTTTCATTTGATACGCTATAATGCATTTATATGTACATATCACAGCAATGCCGGTGGAGGGCACAATACGATAGCTCCTGTTTCCCCTGTGAATACATTCTTGTTGCATATAGTCATAAAATATAATGTTGCGGATGCTAAGTTTTCCCTATTCTCGAGTAAACTTAAGCTGATCCCACCAACCATCCTATTTAGTAATTTCGCATAAAATGCTACGTAACGCTTTTGGGTTAATAAAAATGCGGCGTGACACTATTCGCGAACACAGTGCTTTGCGATTGAAGTCTAGGAAATTTTGGTTTCGCGAAAAATTTAGGTAAAATTACCACTATTTTTCAGAACGAAAATTAGTCGAAGTTCAAGACAGCGGGCTTTGCTCACGAACAGCAAGATCTTAGCGATTGGATCGATTTGGTTGTGACGTCACTATTGTACAAAATTTGTGCGTCATCACCAAATAATCTTATGCACGCCTGATAAAACATAATTAGAATTTAAAAAAAGAAAATAGCCAAAATTCTGTTCGACAACGATGTATAACTTCTTGGATTTAATTTTTGCAAACTTTTCCATCAGTGAAAAACCGACTGAAATTAATAACTTTTTCCATAAAAAAGTTTGCGGCGATTCGATGCAAGTAATTGCAAACTAAAATGGTTGGTGTGATCACATTAATTTATTCACACATCAAAACTGTGGGGGAAACTTGACGAAAGTACTATAAGAAAAAATTTAATATTACATAATTTGGAGCAATGGCTAAGGTTAGGCGTACAGGTACATTACTTTGTACGGTCACCATGATAGGGGAATTGACATTATACGCTAAGAGAAACCTTTACATGATGCAATGTTGTTGATCAACGATTCCAGGAACCATATCATAAACAGCACAGAATCAAAACGCTTCCTTAACAGTTTTCTCTGGTAACCTTTCTTCACTTGTCCGAAACAGTTACGTTTTAAGCAAAGTAGCCACATACACAAAAAATTTCTAGACAACGAAACCACACCTAAAACGTGAATGAACGTAATACATCTTGCGGTATGGAAATATAAAGCCGAATGATATGAATTAGAGATTCTATTTTTAACAGTGATTAGCAAAATTAATTACATAGCTAGCAGTCGTAAGTTTTACATATAGTACAGTACCCGCCAAAAATGACTGTCGCACGTTCGCGACTCGCTCAAAATAAATTTGTTCTACAAATAGAATTTGCCATTAATTAAATTAGTTTGGAAATCTCGAGCGAGTCCCTCGCTCGCTCGAAATGCGACGGTCATTTTTGGCGAGTACTGTACATATACAGTCTAAAAGCTAAATCGCTAATACCTGCTTTTCACACGGATTGTCAGGAAACAAAACATTGATAGCAATAGCCTATTCGAAATTCAAAAATTTCCATTCGCGAACGAAGAGCGGCTGATTACAAAAAGTGTAACTCCTGTTCAATCATGTTTTGCACAACGCGGCAAATTGTATTTAGTAGTTTCTCATTAAGCTAACATATTTTGTTGTATTAAGATAATACCTATTCGCGAACATCACGCTCATTGTGTAGCTTTTAAAACAGTAAAATGCGGTATTTTCGTTCTATAGCAGAACACAATCATTTCGGACACTCAAAGGAGAAACGGTGACTAATCAGTTGCTCAATGTTTTAAAACTAATAGCATTAGGTCAATATGACATAAAAGGCGCTCAAAAAATATGACGTATAAATCAGTTATTGGTAGAAAAATGTTTTCCATAATTCTTAAATAAACATTTTAGAGCTGCATAAAATCTTTTGAAAGCAATACCGCATAAAAATAAATAAAGTACATGCGAGTCGTGACTGCCGGGTATCGAATGAATAAGCTTCAAGGGAACAACGAACACTTTTGTAAGAAATTCTCGAACAAATGTTGACAGACACAATGTTCATTAAGTTCTGCGAATACATTTCGAGCAGTAAAACATCAGATCGAGAATTTAATCATAACATCCGATCGAGCATTTAATTATTGTTTCAGTCATATTTAACTAGTAGTGTCGAACACTGTTCACGCAATGTCGAACACGACTACAAGTAGTTTCGGACACAGTTCCAACAAATAAAATGCTTCCCGAACTAACAGTGGTCATTTCAAGCAGGCAGTGTAAGACTGTAATCAACTTGTATATTAAATTTACGTTCATCCACGCAGTGCTAGTTGGGTAGCTAACACGTTATCAGTCAAGCAATATGGCTAAAATTTTTAGGAAGACTGATCCTAGCCTAGACTGGTTTTAGCTTTATCTCAGTATTGAATTGAACAGGTCCACAAGATAATAATATACGCGAGAAACATTAACGTTAAATTGTTATGTCTGTGTTGCATATACAAGAATTATTGGTGTCATGTACAGTACTCACCAGAAATGAGTGCTGTTCGTTCGATAACTTCAACGTTTTGTTCGAAATTTCCTCTAATTTTGTCGGAGACGTGTAGGAAATTTTGGAGCGGTTTTTTAAACTTGTTCAAGAAATGTTAGAAGTTTGTTTGTAAATGTTCGAGTGTTGCTAGAGAATAAATTTTATTCGAAAGTTGACATAAATTTCTGGCGAGTACTGTAGGTACATAATATAAAACGGTACGCAGCTGTTGCGTCAGCTGAAATAATAAGGCGGAATAAAACTGCGATATTCAGGATTAAAAAAAGAAAGGAATATTATTCATTATACTATGCATTGAATAAAGCTATGCACTGCTTTGATTTAATGAATTTTTACTACAGCATTCATATCGAAACACTTAAGTAAACCCCTGATGCATGTGCCTTTAGAAGATGCTACTGCTAGCAGTCAAGCAGTTGACCGCTTCCGGTCGACAGCGCCTTGTTTCAGTTAAAGATTTACTGGCCAATAAGGCTTGGGCGTTTAAGTGCAATCAAAACGATGGCAATAGCAATCAATCGAAACTTCATTTAATCAACAATATTTTGTAAATTTATAATTTGTTTAAATCGAAATCGAATTCGTTCGAAATTTTGTTTCGTCTGGCTGCAACTGTGTTTCTCAAGGTCGGCCAGCTCAATTTAACAATACATAGGCACACAACAACCGTGGATATTATAATATTTCCGAAGTAAAGAAGTCTGTTATCTAAACTTGTTGAATTGAACAACATAATGAGTTATACACGTAATATTATAAACTAAAATTTACTTCTATATAACTTGCTGGAGATGAGTGTATGACAGCGTCAAAAATACTTTGTCCTCTCCAGGGCCTCATCGGGATTGTACCCGCCAGTTAGCTTTGACCAGTTGGTTCCTCCCACGACAAAACCAATAGCTTTCTCTCGTTCAACTGCACGTCTTTCCTCTATGTCAGCCCAACGTACCTACAGCAACGAACACAAAAGCATTGGCAAAATCGAAAGTTAGCAATAATAAAAGTCAATAGTCATATAAAAGCTAATTTTTTGAGAACGATTCTCATACGCACGATCGATTTGTTAGTAACACTAACAGAGACCTCAACTGTAATTTTACAAGCGTCTTCAGCCTAGTCCCATTAATCTATTACTATAGTGAGATAAGAAAAGAAATAATGGTTTTGTGAATTTATAATATTCTGCAACCGACAGTTACGTTGAAATCAATGTAATGCTGTGATATTATATTTGTGGTACTTTGAAAGGCTTAGGAAAGTGTCAAAATACGATTGAGTTATTAATATTAATCTAATCAGGTATTTTGGACAAAGAAACACGACAAAACGCTAAAAAGCTTAATTCTTTGATACACTTAACAAAGGCCCTTGACCATTTCGACAAATTTGCATGAAACTTACTTATACAACAGTAAGAAAATTAAATCGTACTCAAATAATCTCCAATTTAATCCGGAAGCTAAACATCAGTACCGCCGTTGGGCATACAACCACAATGTACCGCTCCCGGATTTTGTCCATGCTTATCAGTAATACACATAAGCTAAGCAAATAATGCATTAACACCGCCGTGCACCACACCGGGCTGTTAATAGTACAGTCGCTTCCAGAAATAAGTGCAATCGAAAACGATCGAAATCGCAATCGATCGAAAATTCGTTTAATCGCAATCGATCGAAAATTCGTTTAGTCGAAAAAAATCGAAATTTTAAAATCTATCTAATTGCGCGAAAATCCAAAACGATCGAAATCGATCGAAATTTCGTTTAATTGAAATCGATCGAAACTTTGGTCGATTATTTTGCACTTATTTCTGGCCGTGACTGTACATACTTAACGAAGTAAAACCCGGCAGATGTGTTAACATATCTAAACACAAGAACATTTACATTTTGCCTATTAGCTCTTTGCGAAAACTGAGCTAGAGGGCTTCCAACCACAGCTAGAGGATCAAACTCAACAAAATTCAATGTTGTAATCCACAACCGAGCCAAACGTTCCATTATTTTCTAGAAGAGTCTGTTTGCTTGATCTCGCGAACGCCCTAAGAATCTACAATGCAAAAGTAACTAGGGCAGACTATTGCATTATATAAATTTGATGATGGGTGAAAATGCCTTGATATAAAAAGGGAAGTCCAGACAGTCCAATGCAATAATGAAAATACCTTACCATAAAATGAGAAATCCATATTATGGAATACATACTAATTCCATATACAGTCGTAGCCAAAAATAAGTTCAATCTAAAAAGACCGAAATCGATTGAAATTTCGTTTAATCGCAATAGATCGATTTTGATCGATTATTTTGCACTTATTTCTGGCCGTGACGGTATGTAGTTTGCATGTAGTATCCGGATGCAATTTGTTTTACAACAACGAAATATATTCACGAGACCGTGGTTTTATGTTTCACTTTTTTAAACATTAGGAAAATAGTGTTATAGCAGCGCAATATTATAATGGCAACGCCATAGTGTTATTAACCCAACTAAAACAGTACGGGCATCAACCGAGTGAATGAAAATTTTACTTAGTACTGAAAGCCATGCAATATATCTTCAACATTGTTGATGCAGAAAGCAAAGCACAATATATTTTAGCATTGTTGATGCCCATACCTTTGTAGATGATTTGCGCCATTCATTGAAATGAAAACATATATATTAACATGAACTCGGATATTTATGTACATATACCGTAACGAGCAATCATTTTTACAATCTTTAAACTAATTTATGATGATTTTATGAATGTTTACGTAGAGTCGCATTATGTGCATACACCTGTATTATACTATTACGCGTAACATTCGAAAAATGCATAATAAATAGGTCGAACGACAAAGTGACCGACCACACAATCCGGTGAATTAGTGAAGAAATGTTCTAATTTGTAATAAAGTAAGTTTACTAACAGCTTGTCTAATCGTCAAGGTGCTGAATTCTGAGCGTTGAATATTTAATTTAAGGGGACGTACACACTCAAGCATCTACTTATAAATCGCTGAATATCAGCCACATTGTCGCTTAAACCGCTGAGGAGATATCCCTCTCACTGCATATTTAGGGAATAATAATGTGCAACTACATTATGTACTTAGAGGATGAATTATTGCTCTTCAAAATTAGATGAATCTCGCCAATATAGCCAAATCAAAGATAAATTAAAGATATATTAGGCGGTGGCATTGTGATACAGGACTATTCGGGATCAGACCATAAGTTCATAGAATTCAGCATGGATTTTGGTATTGATCATGTTGAGAAGAAATTGAATGTTAGACGTATTGACAGGACGCGATTCTATGACATATTGAGAGAAAATTTAGCTGAGTTAAACAATATCAATATTGATAACTGTGAACAGCTAGATTTAGCTGTTGGAATGATAACAAGCGCCCTAAATTTGGCGGCGGAAAGTAGCTGTCCCTTCATGGGCGCGCGTACCTATAAGAATTGTTAGTGGAATGATGAATTAGCTAGACTTCGGAGAAAGGTAAAGAAAACGCATAGGATGGGCAACGAGATATAGAAATGATAAATCTTGGAATAGATACTACTCCCTTCAGGCAAAATTCAAAAAGCTTGTTAGAAAGAGAAAAAGGTCTTCGTGGAGATCTTTTTGCGATTCAGTGCATAAAACTCCCGTGTGTAACAGGCTTCATAAGATAATTGGCAGGATAAATCGGACGATTTTGGGTCAGCTTAGGTATCCTAATGGCTCTTATACAGAATGTGATAAAGATATTTTGAAGCTACTCCTGGAGGTCCATGTTCCATGTTCCACTCCCTCTGAGGATGAAACTGGACGACATGACTTAGGGAGACCGGTAAGGATACCCAACATAGATACTAACCAGGGAGTAACAGTAATTCCGGTTCCGGCGAAAATCGTGTTCCGGTTGCGGTTCCGGCAAAGGGCAAAAACCATTCCGGAACCGGACATCCGGTTTAAAAAGTTTGTTTGAAATTTTCCACGTTTTTTCTACATCTGTGATCCAAACATATGTAATATATATTATACAATGATCAAGCTCCAATACAACCAAGCAAAAGAAAAGATTAACTAAGCAATTTAACGTTTGAAACGTAAGTAGGGCACATAATTTCAGTTGGAATTTTTCATAACCTGCAGGAGTTTGTTAACAAATCAAAGCCACGTCGATGCTTGTAGCAGCTATTTTACACATCCAGAAGTCTGTGGGTACGTTTCAATTAAACCGGTCCAATTCGGTAACAGAATATGGCTTACGCAGAAGTACTTAGGGTATGCTTGGCTAACATAAATTGCTTCAAGAACCCGTCAATGCGCTTGTAAACTTGGTAAATCAGTCTAAATTGAAGTAAACTAACGTTATCTGCAACGCAGCTAGAAACGGCTTTCTTGGCAAAGAACTGTATTTATTTATTGAAACTGTGCGAGCAGCATCACAGTGTGTCTCATTTATAGCATTCTGATTAGAAAGTTATCATCATTATCATCTAACTTACGGGCACTAGCCCAAAACAGTGTCCCTGACCACTGATCAGAATCTGCTATCTATTATTTTCTCTTAGAAACATAAACCAATAATTTCAAGTTTCCAACAGAGAACATGTAACAAACGTATGTGTAGTAAAGGAAGGCGACTGGAGACAGAGCGAAAGTGTGTATTCCACGCTCCAAGCTTTGTAAGCATATTCGATTTGACGCAGTATACGCAATGGTGTATAGTGGAAGGCATTTTTTGCTCTGGATGTCCAAAAATCGACACATTTGATCGATAAATAAACATTATTAGCTTCCTCAGTCTCTTTAAAGTTTCAGAAAGGCAATAATACCACCGCAATACATTAAGTTTAATGTAAAAGTTATTTTTAATGCATTTTAAATCCACTATACCTTGATTTCTTCCTTCATCTGTTTTACTATATATCAATTTCGAAGACCAAGTTCCGGTTCCGGTTCCGGATCCGGTTTAAATGGACCGTTCCGGTTGCTGGTTCCGGTTATTCCCTGATACTAACATCAACGAGGTGGTTGATTTAGAGAAGATTAAGTGGTCCTTAGGACGTCATGGAGATTTAAAGTCTCCAGGACCTGATGGTATTTATCCAGTCTTCCTTAAATCAGGAGGCTCAGCAATACTTTTGGTGCTGGAAAAGATTTTTAAGGCCAGCCTAAGACTTAACTATATTCCAGTTGTTTGGAGACAGACCAAAATCATCTTTATCCCAAAGTCGGGTAAAGATTACTATACTGAGCCTAAGGCATTTAGACCTATTAATTTGTCATCTTTTGTTTTGAAGACTCTTGAGATATTGGTGTCAGACTATATAATACATGACATCTTGAGTAAGTCCAAATTACATGATAAGCAGCATGCCTATCGTGAAGGAAGGAGTACCATCTCTGCCCTTCAGAGTACTACGGCATGGATTGAATAGGAAATGTTTCTGCAGCTTTTGACTGCACAAAATTTGAGTTTATTCTAAAAAGCATGGATGAATTTGGTACTCCAAATTTCATCAAAACTTAGATTTATAAATTATTGAGTATGAGAGTTATCGTAGCTGAAAAGGAACAAGCCAGACTGGCCGTCAGAGCGAACAGGGGATTTCTGCAAGGAGGAGTTCTCTCCTCTGTGCTCTGGTGTTTAGTAGTAAATGATATTATTGATAGACTTAATGTTAACAGGGTGTTGTGCGTAGGGTATTCTGACGATCTAGTCCTTTTGACATCTTCACGATGCCTATGAACTACTTGCAATATACTTCAGCGGTCTCTGGATGAGCTTGTGGTGCTGTCCTAGAAGCCTTTCTGTTAACGCAGAAAAATGTAAGGGCGTAATTTTTACAAGGAAAAGAAGGTTGGACGGTCTAACGGATATTCGCATTGGAGGCGTAGTTATTCGTTCGATGATAAGGTTAAATATCTTGGCTTATTGTTAGACCATCGTCTAACTTGGAAGACTCATATTGAAGAAGCACGGCTTAAGTCCTTTACAATTCTCTGTGCTCTCAAGAGATTTATTGGAAGTAACTGGGGTCTTCGTCCTCAAGTTATATACTTCCTTTATAGAACGGTTGTTCTCCCAACACTCCTTTATGGCGTAATATGTTGGTGGCATAGGATTGAACTGGTTACTTATCAGAAAATGTTAGAAAAGGTTCAAGCCATGACTTGCTGTATGATAACTGGTGCTTTTAAATCTACACCGGTGCGCGGCATGGAGACAATTTTATGTATACCGCCTATTGATATCTTAATCAAAGAAAGTGCGGTTATTTTTAATTAAAATTTTTGTTTTTGTGACCTTTTAATTAAACAGTTCAGGTGTGCTAAATTTTGTGTTTTTTGAAATTTCATTGTGTTCTTGCACTAAGAAAAACACAAAAAAATAACCCTGCTCCAAAAACCCAGAAACGTCCACCGTCGAAATTTGCCACTCTGGCCTAACGAATTCTTCGTTACACTCGCTTTACTGCCTACACTCAAAATTCAACTAATGCAGATACTACTGACCACCAAACGAACGCTGGGCTCTCAATTCGTTGAAAAATTTGCCAGGGGAATAAGCCGAGGTCCCCCTGGTTACGAAACAGAGTAAGCCCAATTTTGCAAAAACTGATTAAAAATCGTGTCAGAACAACTGCTAAAACGTTCTTGATGGAGAGAAAAAGCGACTTTGAAGCAAACTTTTAAAAAAATTTAAGAAAGTTTTGGCTTTAAGACAGAAGTTTAGTACGAATTTTGAGCAAATTTTATATCATTTGGAGGTGTTTTATCCAGCCATATTAACACAAAAAAATTTGCCAAGAGGCGATGAACCTGTGGGAAATCGAAATTTTCAGGGGCATGAACCGGGGCCACTCGGTTTTTGCCAGGCGGCCCCTCATTCCACATAATTTGGAAAGCCCAGAAATGTAACCGTACCCGTTTCTTCCCTGGAGCACAGTTATCACCACGTAGACTGTAATCATCAGCAACGTCTAGAAATTCGCTCATTGACATTTTCTTCTTCAGCTTCAACCCATCGAGCTTATCTATAAATAAAGAATCACCATACCTGTAAATACATTATACGATACTGGACATAATCTTGAGTAAATGAAAATCTGGAATAGCTCACTATAATTTTGCTCAGTTCTTTGAGTAACAGCACAAATAAATGGAGGTAGGCCTCTACTCCATTGGCGATCTCGCCACCGGTAACTCATGATTAATAAAAGTTAACCCTGAAATTTTTTGGGTGTCAAGAAGAAATGAAGTGCCGACAATGGGAATTTGACTGCAATTTATTTAGAAATCAGATGTTATACCATACGCGGCAGCGCAGTTGATACTTAGAACTTTTATTTTAAACTGTTTTCCCCAGGCAGAAAGTCGTTGTCTACTGAACTATGAAATTGGTTTACCTGCTACCCTAAGTTGCGGGCTTCCGCCGGAATTCTGGAGAATGAAATCTTTTCACGTTTTCCGTTCGTGCGTTAACCTGTTCTATACTTTATCTCACATGCAAGAGTATACAATGTTATTTAAGTGTTGTCGTTGTGTAGATCTCACAATATTTGGAGCAAATTAGCAGATTCGTTAATCGAATCATCATAGCGTTATCAGCACCATAAACAATGGACTAAGTTGAGTGATTTTTGGCACCCATTTGGCAGCCCGGAACCTCACTACATTTAACATTGCCATGTGTTTTAGCTCCTTATTAAAGCTTCGATGGGTATGAAATAATCATATGCCCAGAAAATTACCGAGACTAGAAAATTAAATATTCTTCAAATATATTTTTTGAACTTTTCCGTCAAACGTCTGTAACAGCGGCTACATTCCTTGATATTTATGTTTCCGCGGGCTTGGTTCATCATCACAGCGGCTCTTGTAAGCTATTTTTGCCAAATTGTTAGGTATCACCGTTGTTCACCATTCATATAACAATTATATAATTCAACTGACCGATATTTTTTCAGTCGTATTTTCAAATCGATTACAAAGCCTCGGATCTCATGCACAATATAAAATGCTATCTTATGAGCAACATAAAGTTCTCAGTTCATAGTTGGTACAAATAGTTATATGAAAAGCTACGACACGCAAAATTTAAACAAGATAAGACGCAAGTGTAATAACATTCGTCTTTTCACAAAATGCTACGTTAGCTATCTCATTATATATTAAATTTTTCAGATAGATTTGATTCATAATAACTGAAATAACACAAAAAACTGAGCTGCGAATGCGTCAAAGCGCTTAAGAACGCTCATTTCATTACGTATGTTATAAAAACTAGTAACTCTACCGAGATTGCAGAACGTAGTGAAGCATAGGTACGCCTACGCCTTTTGCGTGCACATCAAATCAGCTCTCGATAGCATTCGTCGATATGCTATATGTGGACATCACACAATACCAGCACAAGTTACAACAAAACTAACAATTCTAACACCGGCAGTGTGTTTAGAATGCCCCAAAACACCCAGGTGCAACTTATCAGCCGCCCAGGACGTCAGAACAAATTTTTGAATTTTGGGTCGGGGAACCACTGGGGCGCCATGCCTCAAACCCCATAACTATAGAACCAGAGCCTTAATCGAAAGACCAAAAAAGGCATCGGTATTTATCATTTTACTACAAAATACAACCATCCAGAGATAAAAATTCGAAAGTTAAGATAAAAATAACATTGCTTCCGTGAAGGGTACTAAAAATCCTTTTTGACCTCTGACCCCGAACCATGGGGCGTCATACCCCCCGTACCTAAGGAACCATGGGTCACAGAGCAATACCAGCAATGAGTTTCCCATGCCCGAAAACACCAAGTGTAACTTTTCAGCCGCCCAGGATGTCAGAACAAATTTTTGAATTTTGGGTCGGGGAACCATTGGGGCACCATAACGCAAACCCCATCACTCTTGAACCGGAGCCTTAATCGAAAAACCAAAAAAAACATCGGTATTTATCATTTTACTATAAAATACAACCATCCTGAGATAAAAATTCGAAAGTTAAGATAAAAATAACATTGCTTCCGTGAAGGGTACTAAAAATCCTTTTTGACCTCTGACCCCGAATCATGGGGCGTCATACCCCCGTACCCAAGGAACCATGGGTCACAGAGCAATACCAGCAATGAGTTTCCCATGCCCGAAAACACCATATGCTATATGTGGACATCACACAATACCAGCACAAGTTACAACAAAACTAACACCGGCAGTGTGTTTAGAATGCCCCAAAACACCCAGGTGCAACTTATCAGCCGCCCAGGATGTCAGAACAAATTTTTGAATTTTGGGACTATTGGGGCACCATACCTCAAACCCCATAACTCCAAAAACGGAGCCTGAATCGAAAAACAAAAAAAAAAGAGGCATCGGCATTTATCATTTTACTATGAAATAAAACTAACTAGAGAAATAAATTCGAATGTTAAGATAAACATAACCTTGCTTCCGCGAAGGGTACTAAAACCCTCATTTTGAAATCTGACCCCGAACCATGGGGCAAAAAAACCGGGGTATCCATAGAGTCATGGGTCGCAGAGCAAAACCGGCACCGGCAATGAGTTTCCCATGCCTATGCACGGTGAATCGTCTATGCCGGTTCGAATGAGCCCAAGATCATGAAAATCGGTTAAGGCGTCCTCGACTTATGGCCGGTCACACAAACACACACACGGAATTTAAAGATTTCACCCCTGAAACACACAGTTTCCACTATGTTCTGATTATTATCTGCCATGTATATATGTGTGTCTAATACTGTTGTATGCCTGACGACAGTGGCGCTTTGGCCACAGATTATTTTTCTAAAAATTCTGATATATTATGTTGGCACATCAAAAACACTATTTTTTCACGTACAACCAGTGCATTTTATTAGCCATGACATCACAGAATGCTGGTTGATGTTAATTTTGTCACTAAGATCTTGGGTTCAAGTTGTTTTGCATTTCGTTATCAAGTACCACCGTTAAAGGCATTGTCATGGATTAAATATGTAACACACTCTTGTGCCACTGAAGCAGGTTTACATACAAAGTTGCTTATATTCAGCAAATTTTTAAAATGTGCTTGTAGATTTTAGCCCTTCATATTTTAAATTTACATACATCAGAGATGGAACTGGGTCGTTTCGGGTCACATCTGTGTCCGCGTCACCGCGTCACGGTGTTTGACCCGGTCTGTTTCAGAAAGCGAATGCATCCCCTGCACTGTACTCAACCTTAACAGAACAGCGTCTTTTGCCTTCTTTGTCTGCTTTGTTATTCAGCAGGGACACAGTGGAAACTCAGGTGCATGTAAACCAAGCTCTGCGACAACTGCTCTAAAATTCGTAATAAGTATGCGGTCACAGGGTGTAATCTTGGCTAAAGGGTGTTAGGCTACTTTGAACGCAGAAAACAAGATTTAAAGCTTTAAACAGATGTGTTTACGGCAACTGGCTAGAATTTCACTTGACCATCAACCTACTTTTGTTCAGGAATAAGTCTGTGGCTAAAGCCTTGCCAAAGCACCATTGTAATCCGTCAGTGAAAGCAGTATGCCAACCAGATATGTATGTATGTGTTTTCCAACGCCGTTTCTTTTGCGAATATGTAAAATTATAATGCACTGCCTACTCTGGAAATGACTGTCGCTTTACGAGCTCGAGACGGTTGGCTCGAGATTTCGAAACTATTTAAATGAATACTAAATTCTATTTCTAGAACAAATTTATTTCGAGCCAGTCGCCATTTATATCTTGTTAATTGGTCACTACAATGACAGAGTCATTCGGTCACCGTGTTACACCACGGCCAAGTTAGCAGGTCATAATATGGTGACCCAGTTCCAGGTCTGCTGTACATACTAAAAGTTTATGTATATCCCGTATATATGTAATGCGTTTCCTTACGCGTACGTTCTTAGCGGTAAAACGGCAACAACACTATAAAAGAGCAAACAATGTCTAATAGCATCCAGTCACTGTTACAGTTATGTTTAGTGCTGCAGTGGCTAATAAATTCCGAGCGTGTATTAAATGAATAACGATGGCACGTAACCCTGCTTTCCTGATCCCCATTATGCAGCATGTTTTCGTTATAACATGAACCTTCAATCACTCCAGATACATAATTTCATCCCGCATACTGATGTACCAAATTTTTATATACACTGCTTATAATAATTATTTAGTTTGCACATCCTTATATTTTAACCTCACACAATGTTTGAGTCATACCATTCAAGAAATTCACACATAACACAAAATAAATAATAAATACTTAATATCTATGCATATAATAATAAAAATAAAGAAAAAAATTCGCAATAATACAAATGAATTTCGCATGTGCCACGAACTGTATCACATCGCGCGCCTATTGATATAATACTGCAACTTCAGTACTCATCACGATTGACCGCAGCTCGCTCGGAGATAAGGCGACAGTCAATTGTGGCGAGTACTGTACAAAACATTAAAATTTATTACTCCTAAGGAAAACCCACCTAATTTGGCCTCATTATCGACTAAGTCCCACTTTGAGGCCGGAACCACCTGGATTCATCACGATAGAATCAGCGATAAATATACTCTATTATGACATACGATTACACCAACAAAAATTAACGACATATAAATCGTTATAAAAATTCAAACTATGACAACACTGCTAAATCACCGTGGTTTGTTCAAGACAGAATATTCTAATTTAATTCCTATTTTCTCAGTGCTCATACGGTTGCAACATTTTTGAATATCATGGAGCTCAATTTTAGACAAAACTTTTCTTATGTCTACAGAGCGAATTCAAGTGAATAAATCCAACACAGTCATGTATGTATGTAATCATTTTGCAGTCAGGATATAGAACGCGTTAATATAACTTTGGACAGCATGAATTATAGTATTATTATTGTGTTATCATAGTATGGTATCATGATTCACAGTATCTCGCGCGAAAGTGGCTCCTTCAAAATATTGAGTTATCATATTACAAAATTTGTAACACCTTGGCAAATTTTCACCACTTTAGCATTAGCAAAATGTTGGGCTGCATTTAAACTTGTTGTACTGGGAGCAAAATCATTAAAGCCAATTTGTTATGATGTAAACTGGCTTCAAATTTCCTTTTTATGCAACCACAATTGCAATCAGTTGATAAACTTGTAGTTAGTGGTTAAAGGTAGTGAATTCGAAATGTTGAATATGTAATTTAGAGAGATACCATTAAATTACAAACATTATGAAATAATGAGCATTAAAATACAAAATGATCCACCGAATATCAGCCATGTTACCGGAATAGTTCAGAAGATATTCAGATTATTGTGTTCGCAAGTCCCATGGGCACGCTGAAAACTTTATTGACCCAAACTTGCATTATATGAAATAACAATAGCTGTAAACCATTTGCAGCTACATAGAGGATGAATTGCTCTACAAAACAAAAACACCTAAATAGCTAGATCGGTTGAAAAGATATATTTTTGGTCCCATGAGATCATTGAAAACCACGTTTGACCCAATCTTGCAGTGTAAATAAAGACAATTATTGTCTTTCGTCCACTATGTAGCTGGAGTATGCTGTTATTATAACAGCATACTCCAGCTACATAGTGGACGAATTGCTCTACAGAATAAGAAAAAACACATCCATATATCTCTAGTGATCGCGGAAATATTACGATTTTAGTCTATTTGGTCGTACTAGGCCCCATTGAAAAATCCTTTTTTACCCAACCCAGCAACAAAATAATGATATCAGAACACTATTATCAACTATATATAGAGGATGGATACTACAGAATGAGACCAAATACTCCTACATACCTCGAGAGGCTGCGGAGATATTACCATTTTTGCGTATTTTAGGTCTCAGGGGCACATTTTAGAACCCGTTTTGACCCAAATCCTGTATTCTAAGAGACTATGTACAGATTTGTAGATTTATTTGCATTAAGCCCAATTTGACTGATGTCTGCAATGGTTGTCGAGTCGCAGTAAGTAACGTGATTTTTGGGCCCCTTCGGCACCCGACACAAGCATTTTTGTCCGTTTTTTCGGGGATGCTTAAGATGTTCGCTTCGGGCCTAACTAAAGAGTACAAACAGAGATTTGAAACTTTCAAACGAGTTCTCGCGCGAGTCAGTCCGCATAGCCAAAGTTGAGTTATGGGTGTAACCACAAAAAACCACAGAAACGGACACCGTCGAGAATGACTACTCTGGCCAGTGAGAATGAATCCCTCGCTTCGTTCGTTTCACTCACTCACTTATTCACTCAGAATCAAATTACACGTTTTTGACGCTTCCTAACAGTTATAATTTATTGTTTGTGGTCCACCCAGTGCAACTGTTCTTAACTGGGGAATCCCCAGCTCATGCCACCAGGTACAATTTTGGTAATTTGGAGAAGCCAGTGTAAATGCTGTCGAAAACCAGTTATGAAAATTATTTACCAACATATAGATGTCAATTCTCATATTTTGCAAAATTTGTTAATGTTTATTTATAAATCTATTATTGAAGCAAAAGTGTATACTAGTTTTATTTAGTCAACTATAATACAAAATAACGTAACAGGCCGGTGTTGAAACAGCCATCAAGCGACACGTGCTGCCTGATAAAAGACCAGATAATATAAGAAATAACGCTTACGACAAAATAAAATTAAATCATGAAGACATCTCGACACGACCAAAATAATACCTAGCGCCGTAATGCTCAACACGAGTGATCCAGAAACACCGGCAGATTATTTCTCGTGTTATAAGTTTGCTCCAGTATATCATTGGGTCTTCAATTATTGCGCTTTATCGCGATTTTATGGCTTTAGAAACATGTTCATGTCGTCGTAATTATTGTATGTGTATTTAAAAAAACTAAAAGTTGTGTCATATAGCGGCATATACGGTTATGGAGGTAGGGTTACCCGCTGACACGTGGTTCACACCTCCACCTCGACGGCGCCGTAGGCACCTAACACATAGCGTAGCCAAAGGGCTCTCCTGGGGACCAGGGTACTCTCCTTGAACTTCAATTCATACTATTCATTTGGCCTTGAAGAGAATTCACAATTCTTCCTTGGCCTTGAATTCATATGGATGAGCTGCCCTGACCCCCTCCCGCACAGACCTTGTTTGAGACATTGGTTCTGGCAACAAAAATTTTCTTAGGGCACAAAGTGTAACGAACAGAAACACCACCTGGCGCTTAAAGTTATGAGTTCTGTAAGTAATTGTTGACACTGGGTTCTGCAAATACAGCGGTGGAGGGGGCTCCTAACATTATTAGTTTTCCAGATTTGAGTAGCCTGGAAAAATTTCGTGCTTCTCCTGTCTCCTGGATGATTGCCCCTGGCAAAATTCTCTGCTCCCGCCCGATGGACGCAAAAATTAAGATTTTTATTAAAATTCGTCACTAATATCAAACGGCTCCCACGGTTATAGTTAGTATGAATGTACTCAACTGGATTCTCCACAGGACCAAAATTTCTCCTTGTTGTAATTGCAGTTTTTTTGTCTTTTTCATGTATTTGCAACATATATCGTTGCTTTTGTTCCATATTTGTTATTTAAGTTCTGAAAACGCATATTTATGCAAGGCGCACTTCATTTTACTTAGCATGTTGTTTTGAATAGTTGAAATAATGGTGTAGTATTGAGTTTTGTTCTTTTGCTACGACGACCATTTTTAGGTCACCTCAAAATACCTTGGAGGTGGTGGAGGGATGGCAAAAAATACGTGGGAGACATCAACTGGAAGAGCCGCCAGAATCTTGGGGAAGCTCGAAAATCCATGGGTGATTCCCCCACTGTGGAGAGGCTATAGCAATACGGAAAATTCACAAATTGTCACAACATAGTTTTACCATGGAATATCCAATTATTACATTAATTATAGCCACAACTAAAGGTTACCACGTTACGAAAAACACCCGATACAAATTTTGTCTCATAATAAAATCACACTAAAAAGTTATTAGCGACGAAAACATTTTGAAACATTTAAAACTAAACATTGAAGCGAATAAGCAAACGTATTATGCGGTTACTCCAATATTCCTTTTGGTTCCCAATGATTTATACAATAATTTTTTATAAATGTTGAAGAATTTTATACAATTTACGGTATAGAGGTCTGGGCAATATATGCCATCACGATTTATGTGATTCTTTATGACTTGCAGCAATCTACAAGCGGACTGGCGTTAGCTTAAGACGCAATGAATTTCAAAAATTACGAATATTACTTTCGATTTAAGCAGCAGAGGCTATAATTATTGTTTGCTTCCTGTATAGTTTCTCCAAAGTGGGAGAAGGGATGGGGGCTTTTCGCGTTCTTCAGTGTCCCCTGGCAAAATTTTTGGCTCGGTAAAACACCACCAGTTAACATAAAAATACAAATTTTTTTTACAAAAATCCTTTCTGGACTTAAAAATTACGTCAAGTTCAGCAAAAATGGTTGAAAAGTTGGTTTAACCTCAATAAACCTTGGCACCATTTCTGAGGCCATTTTTTTAACAATTTTGGCGTTTTAGTTGTAAAATCAAATTTTGAGGATTTTTAGATTTCAATACCCAGTTCATGTCTCTGGCAAAATACGGCGCCCGGTTCATGCCCCCTGGCAAAATTTTAGCGAATGGATAAGCCAGTATATGTAGCAAATTTTCCCACGCGATAAGAGGAAGTACATAATGTGTTTATGTACAAAACATGAACCACATCGTACCCTATGTACAATATCCGAAAGCGTGTCGTGACCAATCTTCGAATGGTCTGAAGGGCAAGCAGGCGAACTACTGTGCCGATCGGCGGCGTCGGGTGAACTATTATCGCTGTCATCTGATGAACCCTGATAAAATTCAACGAGACCACATGTATCACTATTTTTTTGGTTAGTGGCATTAGCGTCTCCAGAATGATTTGATCTACCGGCAGAGTTAGCCCCACCAGAAATAGTTTCAGCGCCACTATCAGCTGTGACGCTGCAATCAACGACTTTTGGTTCAGTATTGACAGTAGTGTCTATCTCATCTTCTTCTTCCATGTCAACCTGAAAGCGGTATTAAATACATGTAGCGAAGTTGATATAACATGTATTTAGCATGTTTTCATTGACATTTTTACACGATACATGCAGCTGTTTTTTTGGGACAGGATTTTAAAAATTTGACACTGTGACCAGATTGGGGTTCATTGGAATTGATTAGACATTTTTGGAACTGGAGCAGCGAAAATGAATATAATATGTACAAATTATTGTAACGATAATTATTACTAAAAATGTAGGACTCAATGCAAGACGAGATAGACAACAGGTATGGATCATTTGACGAAACCATGTACTTTTGAAACACCATTTTTGAAGCCAAAAAGAAACGTTTTCGTATGTACAGAGTTTAAGACCTCTTCCGACATAAAACCCCCTGAATTTTTCGAATATCGATGTCTCTATGGAAAACGAGCTACCTGAAACCTGCTACAGAGGTCAAATGGGTCAAATTTTAATCCGAAATAAGTCATTATTCTGTAGGGTAACGCTGTGATATGTGAACCATAGTCTGTTTGTATGAAAGTCGGACCAAAAGAGTCACGGTCAAGCCATTTGGAGGAGCTGTGACCTAAAATTGGTGCAGCTAGGGCCCTTTTATGGTTAAATATCGACCAATTTAGAACAAGCCTGTCGCAGAAGTTTTTCTAGACAGGACAGACGGGACAGCACCTACAGGTATCATTTTATGCTCACAAACCAACCATGAGTGGGGGTTGTCTGACAAAAAATTTCAGGCAGATCCTTAGGCCTTGTAAAAATTGAAACCCCGATATGTGTTAGTCGGAGGAGGGGGCTACACCTCAGGTCGAGGGGGGCGCTACACCTTCCTACAGCATACATTACATGAAACTTTGGCTACTTCTAGAGATTCTAGATTTATTTTAACACTCTGTTGCTGTAAAAACAAACACAATTGATGTATGATTAGCTTACATTTAGGTGATGATACCAAGGACAATGCGAAGAATAGATGTTCGGGCAAGCAGAAGGGTTCCCTAGCTACCCAATTAACAGCACGGCCCCATATCATGGTGCAATGATGATGAATTATGATGAACTTATATACTAATATGGTTCCTGCCACATTCGGTTTCCCTTAAATTTCTTGCGGTCGGGGGGGGCTACACGGCAGGTCGGGAGAGGGAGCTACATTTTCATTAAAAATTTTTAATACATGGGTCGATTCTAACGGGGCGTTACTATGTTTCTATCTGGCCTATTGTAAGACTGTATGCTAAATTTGGCATTTTTAAATTTAATTTTCAGCAGGTCGGGGAGGGGGGCTACATTTTCCATACCCCATTTTTGGCACTTTATGACCTTCGACCTCATAATCAAACAACACATGGACAGACGCTGATATTCTTTTTTTCAATAACACCTGTACAGATTACGATTACCGTTATATAGCATTTTTAACGCCAGTACACTTTCACGTTATTTACCAGCGTATGCAAGCTGTCAGATTTGACTTTGGTCTGGGAAGCTACATGTCACGAAAAAAAATTTTCGGAAGCTTGACGTCAGCTTCAGTGTCGATGCTTACGCCCAAGTTTTTGCGAAAAAACTAGCAAATACCAAAGGATCACACTGAAATGAAACACACATAAATGTATCACGTGCTGGCGATGCAGCGAACGTTTATAGTGGGAAATGTGTTTTTGGCTTCATTTGGTCAACCGGTTTGAAGGCCTCTGGCTCCTGCTATGTTAGGGGAACAGAGGTTCACCATACCTCATTATGACCGTCGGACATGCTATTACTACATGTCACAGCGACATTAAATTTCCTCCCAAAAGTCTGGTGCTATGGCCCAAAAAGTGCTGATGTAGCGTCCCCCGACTAAATGTCATGGTTTCGTGAAATGACCCGTATATACAGGACAAGTGATGAGCAAAATTCCCGATACGATTTCATGTCGGGGTATTATCCGCACGGTCTGGTTATCCGGATATTCTGACATTTTATCCGGTGACCAGGTACGAGTTCCAAACCCATGTCCCAGGTCAAAATGGCTAAAATTACAGGTCCTTTACCAAATCTGGAAACACGGGATACAGTGTTTCACAGCTTATATTTCAGATTTCCAGAAACCACTGGCCTTTGCTCAACACTACTTTTTTGTGGGACCACTGCCTGGACCGCGTTAGCGTTGACAAACTCGATTTCCAGAATGCAGTCCGACCTTATTTAGCTATGTTTTGCTGCCGGGGCAGCAAGAACGGTATGTATAGGTGTCTCGGTGCACTCAATATGATGCTCTGGTGTTATCTGGAGTCCAGAAAGAATATTTCATACATTTTCGGTGGTAGTTAAGCGGTTTGGAACCGACAAGCTCGACTTATTTGTCTTCGGTTGGTTGGCTGTATATAAATTTATATTGCTTTCCAAACAAGAAACTGGACAGACGCCACAAACTTGCAGTTTTTATCCGATATTATGTAGCAACGGCTGTTTGGACTTTCATTGCAAGCTAGCAGATTAAGACAATCCCACATCTTAGGCTTCCAGTTGGCTATAACGACTCTCTAGCACTATCATAAATTTCCATGATAACCAAATATCCCAAGTTTCTGTTTTTATTAGGAATAAGTTAGCATTGGGTTTCACTTCCAAGGATAAACTAGCCCTAGTTAAAAGTATAGGAAATATAAGACAAACCTCGCAAATATTGTACAACCTTCGAAATAACAAGGGATATTAAGATTTTTTAAATCGGATACCTACATAACATATAGTCACATACATGAATTGAATACATAATAGCGTAGAAAACGCACCCGCACGCAGATTTGAAAACAAGCAATGACGGATGCTCATGCAGTATTTTTAGGTAAGATGTTTAAAATACCTAAATAACCTACAGGATACCTAAATAACTTACAGTTACGGATTGAAATACATAATAGCACATAAAACGTACGCTCATGCACGCACGCAAATTCGTTTAAACATGTGTTCGATCAAGCGAATTTGCGTGCGTGCGGGTGTAGTTAATTATAATATCCATGACAATACATCACAAGTTCATGGTGTACAGATAAATTGTCAAATCAGTTTATATTACCTAGACAAGACAGGTTCACATCACCATGAACGGTGACTCAATGTGCATTTGTTTTATTAGCGATTTGGTTTTATTGCTGTCAGTAACTGTATGTGGTTTCTAATTTCGGAATATGTTACAATAAAAATGATCATTGCTCTGGACTTAATTAGAAACAAGGATTAATTTATGACTCTAGCTGAACAATGGCATAAAAATTTTTAAGCTAAAATTCTTTTTTGATTTTCTTAAACGGTGCGATGGGAATTGCTAGCAGACAATCAGAAACGCCGCGGTAATTGTGATAATAATTTAGCATCAAACAATATATTATTAAAGGTAGTCGTATGTAAATGCTGAATGCTGATATGGTGCTTCATAACAAACCTAAAAACAATGAATTCCGCAAAATTTCAAAAACCACTTCAACATCGTTAGCAATATTCTATCTAATGCTATCACTATCTAAACATCTGGCTTCTCCAAAGTTGTGGCCTGACATTTGTGGGTACCCCTGGCAAAAACGATTGTTCGAGGTTGGGGCCCTATGGCAAAATGCCGCCTTCAAAATTTTTGGCTTTCCTCTGGTTTAAATACCCCCAGCTGACATAAACTAATGAACTGATGTTTTTAACCTAGATAGAGTTTTTTTGCACCATTTCTGGGACCATTTATTAACAATTTTAACGTATTTTGGTGAAAAATTTTAAATTTTGAAGTCGGTGGCACCCTCGGTTTTTGCTAGGGTGCCCCTGTTCATGCCCCCAGCAGAATCCTTTGCCCTAAATTTCGACTCAGGGGTCCCGGTTCATGTCCCTGGCAAAATTTTCAACGGATGGAGAAGCCAGAAACGTGATGGTAAGTAGTTATGCCGTAACTTACTGGTGCATGCTGCTTGCTATATTGCGGAAATAACTTTGCGCAAACAGAATTAAAAGTCGCACTATTCCACCGTTTCTGAGCTTTGTCTAAATATTATGTCCTATTTGAGATGCGTAGACAAAGACATCACCATAAATGAGGTTTGATTATGATTGTGACCAATGTAACATTTAGGGATGGAATTGAAATACAAGCTATACCCATCTCGATATACTAAGCCTGCTTGAGCCTTATTGTAAGCCACGATCTTTATAAGGCCATATAGTTAGCCTAATCCTAAATCGAGGGCTGCCGCCCCGAAGATCTCACTCTTCCTTTTCTTAACGATATTACGTCCGGCCACTAAAGGTGACATAGATAGAACATGATTGTTATTTCCTGGCGAAGAGTTTCATTTCACTAATATGGCAATACAAAAAGTTTATTGTGCACCCTTTGCGAATAGTCTACGTAGCGTTATATAGTTCGTTGCCTCCGGTCTACCATTTTATTATCAATTTTGTATCATTAGTGTTAAAAACCATCGGCTAGAATAACGTGATGACATGAGATTGTGACTCCTATTAGCAAATAAATTTAGCGAGCCGGGCTTCCATATTAGTAAGGAAGACAGAAGTCGACCTCCATTTGTTAAAATATTGACGACCCAAAAATTTTACCTGCGGTCCCTATTTGGGTCCTACCCCCTTCTTCGGAATAGCAGCTGATGCCGAATTTATGATCCTTATTTTCAGGGCCCTGCCGGATCTCCGGAGTAAAGTTTGGCTGAATCCACTAATAACATAATCATTAAAACCATACCTGTTATTCATCTCGGCTATTGTAAGAACAATAAATACAATCAAAACCACAAAAATAACCTCCTGAATGGCAGCGTCTTGTAGCAGAGGAGTACAGTCGAGACGAGCGAAATGTGGTGGAGCTTCTTCCCAGTCGTTTATTATCTAGAACACAAAACAGATTGCCAAGTCTTTGCTACTACGCTTTTCCAAATTAGCTGTACGTGAGGCGTTACTACGGAGATTTAGTACGGGGTCCCTGCAAAATGTTGGCCTCTTTGGTTTGCCAATGCCACTCTGGTATTTTTGCCGCGTTCGTTAAAACATTGATCACAAGTTGACACAAAAAACTGATTACACTAAGTACACACAAAAATTCACAATAACAATATTGACTGAAATTTATGTTAGATTTTAATCATTACACACATACGTCAGCAGCGAGCCAGGGAAGCTTATCAACCATTACTACGTTTTGCATAGAAAAACTACAAATTTTGGAACCCTATAGAACAAATGCGAGGCTATTGAGCCTAGTTCCGAGCCACGTGAAACTGCTCTAGGGCATAATTTTCAGCAATTGGCGAAATCAGTCTTACAAAACATTGAGCACAAGTAACACATACGAAAAAAAAACCAGAATCATAGTCAGTAAGCGTCAAAAATTACTATCGCTTTTCGGGCGACCCAGCAATGTTATGTCAAATAAGTTGCCGTTTCTGGCTGTTGCATATTCCACCATCAGCGATTTAAATCGTCATAATAGTCTTTTCCGTACTGCGGAAAACTTTAGGAGTTGAGACTCGCAGGTAGAGGGCAGATTAGAGGAAGCAGTGCCTAGCTGGGGTGGACATGAAATACGCGACAGTACAGTCACGCTCAGAGATAAAAATAAACGCAAATTTTTCGCGAATAGCAATTGAACAGCTGTTAATTTTTCTCGAACCGTGCGAGAAAGATTCGTGACTTTTCAAAATTTCACTAAAATACTGAAGACCAAGTATGACACGGAACCCCTTTAGAAATTAGTTATTTCACACACTAAAATATTGAAAACGGGCAGAACATCGAACCACTGTGAAAATAAGATTTTTTTCACAACATTCTCTCATGTTCTATGCTATTTATTTCAGTCGCGAAAATATCGAAAACAAGCAAAAAGCTGAACTCCTTACGGTACAACAAAGTTTTCATTCAGTCGCAACAATAACAAAAACAACAAGTGCTTGTTCCACCCCTTAGTAAGTGGGTGTCATTGTGGCTAAGTAAAGTTGCAAAATTAATAGAATCTGCGAACAGATGAAATTGTATTTGTAAATTCCGATAATTAAAAAGGGGTTCACCACCATCTATAGTAAGTAACGAAACATAATGTTTCTAGTGGATATGAAACTAAGGCAGAGATAATTATAAAAGTAGTACATATACTACAATAAAACTATTCAAGGTAACCTGAAATCCTCGAATGCATTCTTGTATATTTCACGAATAGAGATTATTATTTCGTCTTACACGTAAATTAGCTTTTTTTAAAACGTTTACTTTTCTGTTTCAGCAACAGAAATAACACATTAAGGAGGCGCGCTCACAATGATATCTGGAGGCTCACGATCCTGGTCACTTTTTATGCAGAACTGAAGTTCCATACGCATGGATAAACACAGGGTTACTCAAGATGTCATCTGTACACCAAGTTTTGCTTAGAAGTATTGTGCAGACTAAGCTTAAGCCTAATGTTAGTCTGGGCTCACAATTAAACAAGCACTTTTGCCATATGCCACGCATCTCAAGTTTCCTGCCCCTAAGTTTAGAGTGAACTTGGACATGGTTCTGTTTTTATATGTTCGCCAATGGCTAATGCCATTTTTGTTAATATCGGCTGAAGTCGCTCGTGGTATCGTAGTTGCAGAACTTACAAAATACAACGAGGCAGATTATTTCATATATAAACTAGGAACTCGCAAATGAAACGTAGCGAGCTGCGTGGTTTCATTTTTAAGTTATAATTTTGTTTAATCACCTGTAATAGTGTTTGATGTATAACCCTAAAACCTCTTGAACCCTGAAATGAAAATCCCAAAACCTCGTACATATCCTAAACACATCGGAGGAAACAACTGACAACGCATCAAGTATTTCTGCTTATTTCTAGATAACCAAACGATCGTATTCAGCTTACCAAAAAACCTATATAGACAAATTCTTGATAAGTAACCAAATAACCGAAGACCGACTATATTGTGCAAATTGGGTTCATTGACGCTAAATTCATTGAAAACACATGAAAAGGCTTGAAATATGCAGGATGGCTCAAGGTAAACAAACCGGTGTATTCAGCCTTCAGAAATACCTATATACAGACAAATGAATACGCAATACATAATATCATCGCAATATCTGCACGCAATACGTCATAATCAGACAAATGAAAACGCACTACATTTTGGAAATTGGGTGAGAGTAAAACCGTTGAAACCCAATTATCTATAGTCAAGTTGAACTCTAGATAATAACAGATACAACAAGAGATAATGAAGCGAAATCTGAAAAATCGCTATTTTCTAGTAAATGGCAGATGAACCGCATTCGGCCCCACAGCGCCCCAGGAAGTGGTCCACCGGAAAAGTTTAGTCAGCAGTTATAGATGTCGATGAGTTGATTCTGAATGGTAGTTTCAATGTTTGGGTACGAAGCCTGATATGTGCTCCGAAAAACTTGTCTCCGTAGAGCCAGATTTGGCAAGGAACACTTAAAAACCTGTTTTTGCCATTTTGAGCCGGTTGAAGCTGTTCGCGTTCAACTAAATTGCACATCTTCGTCACTTTTGCTATGAAACAAAAAATTTCGAAATCCGACCATCCGAAAATGAGTTATGAATGGCAGTGACAGACGATAATATTTTCACGATTGTACACCTAGCCCCCTCAATGGAAACTCCACTCGCTCCGTTTCAATAATTATAACACTTTCAAATCTCATATATCCAACTTGTATTTTCCACAATAACTTCTGTCTTGCAATAAAGCGAAACATATGCTCTTGTATATTCTGAGTACGCTGTCCTTATGAAATTGGTGCAGGGAATCGAAAGATGTCTAAGTGAACCACATGAGATGTATAGCGAAAAGTTTATGCCTTATACTATAACATCTAGAAACACAACATATTTATTATAAATTGGAGCTTTCATTGAAAACAAGAATCACCAAACAATTATAATTATTAGCAAAAATCTTACTTTTGTTATGTCGTCTACACTCCTCTCATGCACATTACGCTTAATACAAGTTGCTAAATCAGTCGACAATTCCACGATGTAAACCTAAAATGTTTCATTTCAATGTTACTGAAAAGCACTACATTTTAGCACTTTGTCCCCTTTGTCACAGTCGTCATGGTTCTAAGGTGATACTACACTGTTTACAAACCTCCTGCGACAAAAACTACATAAACTTAATAACGCAAGATAGTCACTGCTTAGCAGTGTAAATAGCTAAACTAACGGCTTAAATAGAAAATCTGTAGCGATCAATAAAAATGACTTTTGAGTTCTGTTCAAAAATGTTAACGATACAGTCATGCTCAGAAATGGCAAATTTTTCGCGAATCGTTAGCGAACAATTAACAAATATCAATAATTGATAATGTTAATTTTTCGCGAACATGCGTGAACAGTGTGTGAATTTTTCGCGGACGATTCGCGAAAAACTTGTGTTTACTTCTGAACGTGCGAAGCAGACCTAACAAAGCACAACTAAAATCAAATGACAAGAACTAGGGGGTAGTTAATAAAACAAAATGGTGACATATTACTGGATACTGGTTTAACCATCTTGGCATTGACGAACACCTGATTTCAGAAGCTTAACAAGGGGTAGATAATAGTTATTTTACATTATAATTAAGAAACTTGTACCCAGAATTTTGATGTCTATAAGAAAATATTCGACATGAGAAGGACCGATTTGGCCCAAACTTTATCAACAATAGTATTCTAATGAGCATTCAATACCTGGTAGCCATTCTGTTTTCCAATGCTCCAAATTTCATCAAAGTGTTGAAGCGAGCAATTGATTGCGTCAACAATTATAAAATTGAAAAACCCGTCGTCGATAGTTTTGCGAAATGCCTTTAACAGTTGCTTTCGATAGAGTGGCTCCAGCAATTCATCGTATTCGTATTGCATTGTCTGTAATTAAACAAATTTGGCTTGCACAATGTGAAAAGAGAAACGAATTCTCGTAGGAATATGTGACTATATCGGCGTCTATCTAACGCTACTCTGCACAATGTTGTGGTCCGTGGCTGCCTTATTATCAACCAGAAATGAATCATTGTTACCGTTTGATTTTGCACTTGGTTCTTTGTATCAAACATTGATTAAACAAAATGCATGTTACCCCGAGCACAAAGCGAAATATTGCCATAATACCACTTTTTGTGTAAGCATAAATATTATCTGAGAAGTATCGTTTGTGACAGAACGTAAAAAGATACACTATAAACGTGCGAAACGAGTAACCATTAATTTCACACTACAATAAACTGGGGGAGCTTTATTTGAAGATTTGAACATAAACTGTATGTTGCAAAATTTTATCGATCGAAATGCACAGAATTAAGTATATAAAATTTGATAAAATTTTTTCACTGTCTGTACAGAGATACTCATATGCAAGGATATACACGTTCGCCTCTTCCAAAACCAGAGGTTGAATTTGCCCGCCTAAAATTAATGTCTGTCGTTCGAGACTCGCTCCCGCCTCACTTAAAACTAATTTGTTCCAAAAATATAATTTCTTAATTTTAAGAGTATCGAAATCTCAAGCGAGCCACTCGCCCGTGGCTCTCAGGAGACTCGTCCGAAATTCCGCAGCAATCTCTGGTGTTTTCCGTAGATCAATGAATGTTAATGTTATGGCCAAACAAGATAAGACGGAAAGAGTAAAACGCCTGATTCGTTTTAAGAAAAAATTCTTCTTGATGAATGTTTGGAGATTATTTTATCCCCATAATATTATTGTGTAATAGTTTGCAATTATTTGAATAAGTTCACAATAATAAATAACTAGTAAAAGTAATAAATTATAAAAAGTGGCGAAGGCGAAGTATTTTATATCTTATTTATGCATTGTAGTTCAACATCAACTTATAATAAGTATCACGTTTTAAATAATTAATGTCAAATCCACAATACAAAAAGATAGCTAGCTAAAAATTTACTAATTAATTAGTAAAATTAACTAATTAGGTAATTATTAATAAACAAATTAGCACAGATAATAAAATCATATATTTAAAGTCATGTTCATGATCAGCGACATCGGAAACCCAAACAATTAACAATTTATAATTGTTAATGTAGTTTCATGCATGATATGGAAACTTCATAGTTTTATGCCATTTAATACTCATTTCAAGTAAAAGTATAAGCAATCAAACTGCACAAAATGTAGCGGGAAAGAATCCAATATTACATCATAGGTTAGTCGTTATTTTGATACATACATTAATATTATTATAGGCATGCCGTAAATACATATCGATACCTTTTGCATTTTTGCGCGACCAGATGCGGTATTTTTGACACTTGATTCGGCTTCTGTCATAAAGTAATCATCCAAACAAAGTATTCTTGGCGCAACACCGCCCAGCTCAATTTCGCGGTCCTGAAAATGAGTTTGTCTACAAAAATGGATAACGCAATCATAACACCAAAAAATACGCCACGAAAATAACTGGTGTACGGGTCACAGCACAGACAGGCTTCTGCTTTTTCGAAGTTTGCCAGTAGAGGTCGTTGACTCAAAACAATACTTATGCTGGATTTTTCAGGAGAAATGAATTTGGGCGCGAGGTCTTGTGAATCCAAAACTGTCAGAATTAAGAGTTTTCAATGCAATTCGCAAAAAACAGCTAATAAACAGCATCATAAACGCTGCCTATAAATCACTGCTTGAGGTTAAAAGGGCTAATCATTCGCACACGTATACAAAAGTTGCAGAAATGATTTGTTAGCAAAATATATTAGCGCTTAGCAATTAAAAATATAGAAGTTTGGCAATTTTAGACATAAAATCTTTAGATTAGAAACTGAATGTAACATTTTTGTATTAGCTTGAGGCATTCGCATGGGGGAGGAGAAGTAAATGTCATTGGGCGCTAAAGCCATTAGAGCGTAAAACTTTGCCAGGCCGCATTTTTTTAATCAGCCAGAACCGAAAAATAACATGAACATCACCACAACACAACACGAATACACGAAGTTTGCGCATATTTCACGAGGAAGATATCGAAAACGTATTGAGTACATGACACATTGCATAACAGCGGAGCTATGGTTACTTCAGATACTTTTCCAGTGAAAATACATGTTGAGAATTGTTGTCATTAGGCCAGCTCTACAATTTATGTCCATAATTCGATGTGAAATTTGGTATTCTAGCGTAACTACTTTACAGTTACAATCACAATTAAGTGCTCAAAAACACATCGAAGCTTCGTTCGATCTCGATCGTTTGCGTTTACGCGAAAATCGATCGTTTAAACGAAAGTCGATTAATTTAACGAATTTCGATTGTTTTGAAATAAAAAATATTTTGATGAAAAATATTGGTTTACGTTTAATTTAATGAATTTCGTTTAAACGAAGATCGATCGATTGCGTTTTCGTTCGATTTTGTCTGCGTTCGATTTTATAAGCACTTAATGCGTATTGTACCTGTACATCATAGCGGGAAATCATATACATCATAGGTGTATAATATCCACGTAAGCTTTGGGTGAATCAGCTGGAAATTCTTGAAACTCATAATTTTCTTTCAAACAATTTTGCTAACACTAGTAACACGTAAACGTGGGTGACGGAGGCATGGTGGTTAACAACGGCGTGAATAGTGCATACAGCTTGTGGAATTTCTAACATTTTTGGTAACAGTTTAAAAGTAATACAGTAGAATGACAATACATCTATCAAGTTGTACCCATCAATGAAATTTAGTCCAAATAGGCCGAGTCATTCAAAAGTTATAACACACTTAATAATTTTTCACTCATTTTTAAGAGACTTTGCTTAATTTTAAGAGAATTTATAAAGGTAAGTAGATCACTCGTATACAGTCTTTTAGAAAACGTGAAGGTACATGTTATGTCAAAAAATGACCGAGATAGCACGAACGGTTGTCGAGATATGATGAACTTAGGTTTCCCTAAGTCAATTTTAAGAGAATTTGCTTAATTTTTAAGGAAAGAGATGAAATACGTCAAACAGCTATACACAGCTGTTTAGAAAACGTGAAAATACATTTTATGTAAAAAAATCGCCGAAATAGCACGAACGGTTGTCGAGATGCGGTGAAAAAGCTGAAAAAATGGCAAAAATCCCTAAGTTTGAGCAACATTTGCTTAATTTTGAGTACAAAGCAATTTTCGTAGAAAAAAGTGCTCAATCAAAGGGCACTCCGCAAGAGAATATGCAACACGAAGAAAAAAAATTTCTAAAATCGGCCCAGGCGTTCAACCTGCAGACCTGTCTGTGACAAACAAAAAAAAGTCACAGAGAAAATTGAAATTTTGCGTCTAGTATATTGATATATAAAAAGTTAAATGTACGCCTCCGGCTGCGACTCGCCACCTTCCGTGGCTCGTCTTGCCTCCGTCAATAAAGTTAAATGTACGCCTCCGGCTGCGACTCACCACCTTCGGTGGCTCGTCTTGCCTCCGTCAATTACTGTAATTTTTAGCATCTCGCGAAGGCAAAAAACCAGGTATGCTGAGGTGCGCGGCATCAAGGGGAAGCTAAATATATGGCTTAAGGGGTAATTCCTCTATAGACAACTATGGTATACGTGCACCGCCCATTATAAAATTCAAGCGATTTCCAACATCCAGTACCCGCCAAAATGACTGTTGTTTACTCGATACTCGGTCGAAAGAAATTTATTCTAAAAATATGATTTGTTACTAATTTTGTTTCGAAATTTCGAGCGAGCCGCTTGCTCAAAATGTGACAGCCATTTTTGACTCTGTAAATAGCGATTTTGCCAGGGCACTTGGACCGGGGAAGGGGGGCGGTTTGCTCGGAACCATGGGTGTGCGCATCTCGCAATAAACCATGAATAATGCCTTTCATTCTACCGGGGTTTCGAATTCCAAAATTGTCAATATTCAGCATTTAGGAAGAAACACTTATGATAGGGGGTAAGAACAGTTTTTAAGCAAATTTTGATGTAATTTATAGAATTCTTAACTCCAGCTTAAAAATTAATTTTTTGCGTCCACTCTGGATGGAGGGCGGTATTCTGGAAGGAGGCAAAAAAATTTGCCGCAACGCGTTAAACTAGAAAAGCTAAAAACAAGGATCTAAAAATGCAGTTACCCTCAGCCCGGCCTAACTTCGAGAGTCCAGATTATATAAGCAAAAATGTCGGCTTCAACGTTAGAGTTTCCAACGTTATGTGCAAATTAAACGATATAAAATCGTGATATTGAGCAATGCTCTTTGGTTTGATGCACATAAAGTGTTAAAACATTCTTTTAACAGCTGCAATGAGACGAAATATTAAAAGCCTGTACATCTATAGCTCCAGTACAAATCGCAGAACCTGTGTCCACTGACCTCGATAACCTACAGTAACAGCCAGAAATAAATGAAAAATCATGTAAATTTTATTACACAATATTTCAATCAATAATTGCGATTTACAGGAACTTCGATCGATTTCGATTTTTATTCGACTTTCCGCAATAAAACTAGTAGGGTAAATACTCTTTACCGGCATGGAAAAATAAACCCCTGAAAAATGTTATTGGAAAATATAACGACAGGTAATGCGTGCTTAATTGGCTATACAGGGTTGTCGGTGAAAAATCTTAGTACACTAATAATGTAATATCTAGGTAATGCTTTACCGCTTTTAATTTGACAAATGCTAAATATATTTATTTATTTGCTTAATGGACTGGAAAAATGGCGTTGGTTGTTGCGGTGGAAAATGCTTTATTTTTTCAATTTAGTACGATGTTCTATGTACTGTACTTTACACACTACACTTGATTCTTTGTGATTTGTCCACGGCATAAAGAAGTTAATCGCATTTAGTAATTCAGACATTTTTAATAGCTTGAAGAAAATTGGTATAAAAAATATCTACGTCTAGTTACTTTGATTAGCTTTGCTGTATACGATTTTCCAGCACCGGGTGGACCACGTAGAATAATGACAATTTTCGGCGGTCGCTTTTGCCGTCCCGGATTGTTAATAAGATCATCTATGGATAATGTTTCAATTTTTGGAGCAAACACTGAAATGTTTAGTCCAAACGGGTTTTGCGACCCAGCAGATAAAGAATCATTTCTGACCGCAGGATCTACCACACTCGGAATCGTACAAATTTTCGTTGATTTATCCGGTGACGTGGCTCCTCTCGAAAACCTAAAATTTATTGTTGTAATAGCAACAAAACGATATAATACAAGACATCTGTTTTGCAAATAAGCTTAGCTACCGCTATCTTAATGCTTCAACATGTTGTACAACATACGGCACAATTGACTGCCCGCTTGTGAGAGGGTGAGCAAATAAAAACAAATTATAAAATAACAAAATATTTATTTCAGCTGAGTACGTTACGAACGAGCAACTTTTGCGGCTCCTATCTCGCGACACAAGTTCGAAAAAACGAGAATTATCTCATCGAGATCTACAACTTTTCTGATTACCATTTTTTGTGGGACCACTCTCCGAGGCAGAACATGGTCATCGACATAGAAATAGCGATTTTTCAAATTTCGCCGCTTTACTGCTTGTTTTACCTCTCAATAAGTGCATATTAGGTTATCAAACACGCTGGATAAGATTGTTTTGAGACTATATTGTACGTTTTATTGGGATTTCAGCGGTTTTTGGCCGACGAAACCGATTTCCAAAATGTAGTACGTTTTAATTTGCCTGAAAATGTAATGCGTTCAGGGCGCAAAGAATGGTAAATAACAAAATATAGTTGTTTTTCTAATGTACACGGTGCATATTTCATTACTTTTCAACGGTTTTAATGGGTTTATGGTCAATGAACGCGATTTCCGTATTATAGCTTCTTTCAGTTATTTGATTACGCATTGCGTACATGTCATCAAGAATTGCTGTATAGTTTTTCCGCTAGGCTGAATACGATGGTTTGGTTATCTAGAGAACAGCACAAGTAGTTGATGTGTTGTCAGTTGTTTTTGGTGGGTTTAAGTTCTACAAGGTTTTAGGGTATTCAGTGGGTTCAAGGTTGAGCAGGTTTTAGAATGGTATAGTCGTCAAACACATCCTAATAAAGGTGATTAAACAAAATATCTTAAACATGAAACCACGCTCGCTCCGTTTCACCCTCGCTTGCGAGTTACTAGTGATATTGTAGTAATGTTGGATTCTGGATTACCACACCGTATTAATAATTTAGTCCACAAGCGCATGCATGCGTGCGTATGCGTTTAAATGCGGTTGCCTGCGTATGCGCTTAAACAAACCTGTCCTTCGTGCGTTCAAACGAACGCAAGCACAAATGCATTTAGAAACATAAGCTGCTAAATGCTCTTGCTACACATTAAATAATGAAACCACCGTATCAAGAACCTATAGCTAGGGTATTCTTGATACCATGGAAGCAATACATAACTGAAGACAGACTATATATTTAGTAAATCCGGCTCGTCAAGCCTAAAACATTTGAAGGCACTGAAAACGTAACATATAACCATACTGGACTTGTATAACAATATAACCATACTGGACTTGTATAACAAATCCATCGAATTTAGACTGCTTCATAACTTAATAGAAACTCACTGTAAGGAAAGAACACGCAATAACATGCATAACTTTGAAAAATCGATGTTTATGGTGAAGGGTAGACGAGCCATACCCGAGCTCACAGCGGCCAATGTAGTGGTGCCACAGAAGTGTTAGTCAAAAATGACTGTCACTTTTCGTGACTCCTCGAAACAAATTTGTTCTACAATAATAGAATTTATTAATTTTAGTAGTTTCAAACGACTAGTTCGAAGTCGCTCCTTCAAAATGAGACAATAGTTTCTGGCGTGTACTGTAGGTCTCATTCTCAGGGTAGTGGTTTTTCTATGAGATGCTTGTATCACGAGATAAGGGCTCTGGAACACTGCTTTCGCATTGCCGCGTGTGCCACAAACGTCTCAAGAGCCATCTTTTGCCATTTTGACTTATACACGGTCGGTGCTCTTTGGCTCATTGTGTTCATTCAACAAAAAGACACATCGTCATCACTGTTGCTATAGAACAAAAATCTGTCGAAATTCATCCATTTGAGCATTACACCGACAGACAAAAACAAAAAATTATTTAGATTACCCCCTCCCCTGTGTTCTCAGCAGAAACTCCGCTCTCTCCGTTTCAATTTAAGAAGCAGAATAGTATTCTTAGTAGTTAGAATAAAAACGATCAAAGATTATTTTGTGCAAAACAGGGTGATTATCAATACTACTACCAAAAAATTACTTTTGAGAACATTTGTCAGTGTGGTCGCGAATATGCCTCGTTGCAAAACCAGAACTTGCAGCTACCGGACTAATACTTCTACGGCGTCTGGAGCACGCGTCGTCAGCTACAAAACAAAAAATCCTTCCATAAAAACGAAAAAATGATATTATATACATAGGACGTAGAATATACACCATGTGTAATTTCAACCTTTATAAATTGATCAGTTCGTGTTTTGAAACTGTTTGCTACTCACTTCAAACAAACCGCCCACGTTTTATCTGTATACGGATGCAGAGGTATTGGCTATAGTATAATTATTTATGTTATTGCTATTTACAGGGATTAAAAATGAAAAATCCTGTCTATCCAAGACAAAAAAGTTTTTTTGTGTCAGTAACATCATATCAATGTTTCTCCATCCAAAATAAACTTATACTATACCACGGTTAACGCATATAAGAAGTAAAATTCAAAGGGGATCTTTCATATTTGAATTATTTTATAGAATTCATATTAACAAAACCAATTTGTAGGCACCAAGCTGGAAACTCGATAAAGTCAAAATTTGTGGGGCGCCGCCATCGAACTTGGCACTGGGCCGATAGAGTGGCGGCGAACGACAAGGGGGTTGCCCATAGTTTAACCGTTGCAATTGCTCCATAATTTTCTGAAAAAAGTGTGGAGGGGCAAATTTTTCTGGACGGCAAAATGACCCAGGGGCATCGACAAGTTATGGAAGGGAGGTACGAAACGGGCGATGTCGCAGCGGACAATAACGGGCCGACCATGGTTGGTGGGGCGCCCTCACCACGCTAGCAAGATGCCAGCCAGCGAGCAACCGAGTTTGCTGTTTCAACAAAATTCGTGTTCTCGATATGATGCCAAACCGGCACAAGGCCAAACCAATATACTGGGATTAGAATCACGGTAAAATTTGTGTTCGGGAATTTTCACATTTTAGATCCAGTTGCGGTTCGAATATTCATTTTAATGTTTAGTTCCGTCTACAACCATACCAAATTTTGTATTTTACATCGCTGCATGCTTGTCTGATATACTGCCTCAAGCACCACCTAGTGCGCTTGTCATTTTTTAAATGCGTACACAACTAAGTCAGGTAATATGCGTGCAACGTTGTCAGGAATCAGGTCTTGATAAGAAATAATGTGTTTAGTGACAAATTTCGTAGTTTGTCTCAACTATAGCACATCGCTGTTCAGAAAGGACACAGTACCGAGAGTAATTTTCTCTCGAATTGGAAAAACGAACAATTCCAGGATTTCCACGAAATAACATAATACAACAGTATTACTAATAACTAGAGTAAACCAAAATACTTAGTCTACGCTTATTCGTTTTGTATCCGAATGCAGTTTTCCTTGGCAGCAAATGAGGCAGCCCATGTTGATCGAAATATAAAGATATCGTCGAAATTCTTATCGACTTCAGCCCCTTTAAAGTCCCAAAAGAATGACATCACAGCAATTATATATTAATGACAAGTTATTTCAAACACGTCATTTCAAATCCACAGTACCTTTATTTATCCCTGCATTTATTATACTGCGCCTGCAAGACCAAGTTCGAGTAACACATCTATTTAAAATACACAATGTCGGTTACTGGTTCAGCTTATTTCCTGGTTGGCGCCCTCAAGAATTAGTTTATAGTAACTATGTACAATAATATAAAATATCAATTTGTGTTGCAGATATGTTCGATTTAACGGTTATAAAATATCACGTTAACAAGATCGGTTTGCCGAAAGCTAAAATAAGCATCGAAAAATCTTAAATATTAAAAAATACAACAGCTGGTTCAAAAAAATACAGTAGCAACGAGTATCTTTTACAATACGAAAACACAAAATTACTATATCTAAATATAAAATCTAAATACTCACAAATATTCGATTTTTCCGGTGGTGGCGGTGGAGGCGGCAAGTCAAACAGAGACACAATTTGATCTGCTTTACTACCGGAAACGTTTACTGTGCCGTCGACAGAACCACGTCCGTCATTTAGTGCATCATCAATAAGTGTGGTTTGAAGCCTTAACACAAATATCAGCTTTAAAGTTGCTATGTTTATGGTGAAACGCATATTATGGCATAACTAGACGAGCTGTACTGCACGGAAACAAGCTTTGTGTGGACTACAAGTATGTTACTATCAGAATGCCAATACTCCGAGGTACCATACTAAAAGACGAACCAAACTTGAAAAGTGTAGCTGTTTGCTTTTAGCCACTATTATAGTCTGCTAGTATCCATGGGCTTCAAAATACAGAACGGAAGATCGTATTTGTCCCAGTGTGATCTATATTATCGACCTCCTCTAAAAAGCGACCCATTGGAGGATCCAACTAAGACCACGATGTTTTTTGGCAAACGTTATGATATTTCTCCAGTGCTCGCTACGATGACTTATTAAAAAAAAATTTTATATAAAAGTCTGTCATACTCTTTAATACTCGATCTATCTGTCGCAACATAAATAAAGCATTATGGTATAGCTTATCCTGCACCCACCACAATATACGTGAAACAGGATGTCATCCCATCCTGTTTACCAGAAAAACGTTTTCAAGTAAACTAGAGCATAAAAATGCAAATGTGATATTAATTGTAGCACTCTAAATTAGCTTTGTTGGGGGAGACGGGGGGGGGAGGGATGGGTTTGACATATTTTGGAGGAGAAGTAATAGGCATATAAAATGTGATAAAAGCGCAGATGTATTTGTAGATATGTAAAACCATGAGTGCCGTATCTCGAACACTGATGACCAAAGGTCCAATCTGGAACATATGAGATTATTTTAAAGTATTTTGTGGCCAAAACAGAGAATTATATGTGCATAATGACTCATATGCCTCACAAAAAAAGCGCAAACATTTTTGCCATACACGTATATAGAATACTCGGTGCAATTGACTATCCATTAATGTGGCAGTACTGTATATCAATTAAGTCTTATAACATCATACTGAACAACATCTGACTCAGATCTAGACAAATTTCTTTCAGTCCCGATCCCAAACAAACTACTCGCCAATGTAGAATTGTAAAGAACATTATAGCTAAAATAGTATTATAACTACGTACCAACTAACATTGTACTACAAGTAAAATTAGCATACCGTGCGTTTGAGAGAACTGGTTGAATCATTGAGGTTTGAGATTTTATCGATTAACCACGTTAAAATTAGTCGTATAGTTAGTGATTATTCCAGCATAGCACAAGATGTAGCAATGATTTTGAAATATATTACGCCGCAAAACGCGAAGAAAACAAAAATATCACAATGGTAATTTTGAGAAGAGAAATTTTTTAGTTTTTCCATTATTTTTTTGAATACACAATATTGAAAAAATAAGGAAACGAAAAATAACTTTCTATTTCAACTCAAATTTTTCACATTCCTTTCCTTTTAAATTAAAATATTTTCAAAAACAGGCTTGATCGTATTTTCGTTATATTTTTCAAACAAGAAAAAGTGCAAATCCGTAAATTAGGTCGGCATGAATAAAAAATCTGCTCCCCTAATTCAGTTTAGTAAAAATTGAGCAGTATTGACATAGAATTATCATGAGCGCGGAAGCAGTTGCCCAGTCTATACGAGTGCCACTAACGTGTTGATAGTATTTGTAAAGGTACAGACAACACGATAACGGTATTGTATACACCATATTTCACTATGTAAATGTTCTAACCACTCAACTAATGTTTTCACGTACCAAGCGTAGGATCGCTTGGTGGAAAAATTAAAACTGTGTTTTACAGCCGGAGGAAAAACGAAGTTATAAACCAGTGTGACAAAAGCACGAAAAACCCTCTTTTTTAAAGCTTGTAGTCTTCAGCAAAAACAATAGATCTGTCTAAATCTTTTTAGAAAAACAAAACAATTCGTCTTCTGTCGTATTAATAATAAATCAAGATTCGTAAAAATCGTAGATTCGCAAAACTGCCAAGAAACCACCAATTCTCCAGAAGATGCAACAACGAAAGGGCACCCATAGCCATAACAACCGTTACATTTCCTCCCCTTTTTGGAAGGCACCCCGGTCCCCTGATCGCCGACCTGATGTAGAAGGAATATCCTGCGCCAACACCACAAACTCTTTTGTTTCCTCCGACATGTCTTCCAAAAGTTCGCTTGACCGATCAATTACATGCGTACATTCACTATAATTGCTGGACTCAAACCGCTGCAACCAAGCCGGCAACGGCTGTCCATATTTCTCCCACAGATAATAAGCTTTCTCAATTTTCCTCGTGTTATGCCGTCGTCTGGATTCTTGGCCCCTATGCCTCCGCTGCGAACCATATTGCGGTTGACCACCAATCGGCACAGCATTCGCCCCTGTGCCATGCCCTATTTCGGACATGTTAATCAATTCTCGCCCATCCTTATTTCGACACTGCTCCCCCACTCGAAAATTAAATCCGAAAATACAACCATTTGCCCTCCAGCGTTCATACGGCGATGTCTTATCCAGATATCGCCAACGCACAGGTACCGCCGACTTATCCTGTTGCTTTGCTGCCACAGCGACACTTTGAATTCGCCGGTAGTTGTCAACGCCCTCGCCCTCCATGGCACGACTCTGAACATCCATTCGAATCGAGGTTCTTTTCGGTATTCTGTACGTTTCAAGAGCATGACTCGACCGATAATCACCGTTGGCCGCCATAATCTGTTCCTTCTTTTCTACTCTATCAGCGCTAAGTCTGCGTTTAGGACTAGAACCCTGAGCTATACTCTTTCCCTTGTAATCGCTTTTCCCAGTCACAGCAGGTAGTTCTGCTACCTGGCTGTGAATAGCTGACCTGCGAACTGGCATCTTAATCGTTGATTCGACACACACACGGTTTAATTGCGTCAGAACGGTAGCAGATGCCCATTGTTCAGAACCAACAATCGACAGTATCATTGAAACATGGGCAATTCTTGCACGATTAGCGGTGCAATTTTCGTCGTCGCTATCGTAGTCCAGTATCAGCTCATCCAGTTCATCGGTGTATCCTAATTGTACCCTATTAGTAATATTATCAATGCCAGCCATTGGTTTATTGCAACGGCCGTAAGTACTTTTAATTGCTGAAACACCTGAAATATTAGAAACAATCTTCAACCAATTATCCTTGGTACAATTGTCAGTAGCAGTTATTTCTGTAAGCTTCAACCTTGGCCGTAGATTATAACGCCGTAGCGATGTACCGCCGGCCAATTCCGAAGACGGCCGCACACCTAAATCTAAACCTGCGGTCGATTTACTCACGCCTATAACGGTAGGGTGATCAATATGTTCACTTTGACTCCCGTTAATTGGTTGTCTGCTTTGTGTGTTTCTATTTGAAACATTGCTGGCATGTTTCAGTCTTCGAACGTTAACTCGCTTTTCGACACACGGTGACCTAGTATTCTTACCACAAAGCGTAATAAAAGCTCCAGTACCGTCGGCGGTCAGTCGGACAATACGAAATGGACCCCGCCACGGCCGGACAAATTTTCTCGTTTTACCGCGAGGTAAATACGGAACGTGCAAAAACACACGATCGCCTTCCAAAAATGGATTTCCACGTTCAAATCTTCGGTCATGGTAGAATTTTTGCTTCCTTTGAGCTGTCTCTATTGCCTTGTGAGCAAGCTCCCAAGCGGTTTTCACGTTCCAAGCTACCTCGGTCGCATAATCCATCGGTACCGAAATCCTTGGAACCTCTGTGATCGTTAGATCTAACGGAAGCACAGGATCTCTTCCAAAGTTAAGAAAAAATGGGGATTCTCCGGTAGTTTCGTGTGGGCAGCTTCGATAAGCAAAGGCCACATATGGCAGCAACGTATCCCAATCCGTCTGTCCAGAATTTACGTACATACTAATAGCAACCTCCATCGTTCTATTAAACCGTTCCACCAGCCCATTACCAGATGGATGATAAGCAGTGGTTTGTAATTTTTTAATGTCCAAGAAACGACAGATATTTGCGATTAACTCCGAATCCGAAGTATAGTTTGCTCCCTGATCATTCATGAGGACATAAGGGACTCCAAACCTACATACAACTTGCTCCACAAATATGCGCGCAACGCGTGCTGCCTTCATATCCGGCATTGGATAGCAATCCACCCATTTTGTGAACGCATCCATAAAAACAATAATGTATTGGTTACCTTGGGCCGTCTTGGGCAGGGGACCCACAATATCCGTCGACACCTGATACCACGGGGCTACGCTTTCTATTGGGTGAAGGCCAGGGACTGTTTTGATTACTGGGCCTTTACGCACGGCACACGATGTGCAATTGGCACACAGGCGACGAACATCTGCGCGCACTGTTGGCCAGTAGTAACGATTTAATATTTTGCCTAGCGTTTTGCGAATGCCAAAATGACCTCCCAGAATATGGTCGTGACAGGCTGCGAACACTTGGCCACGCAGACACTCTGGAACAACAAGTTGCTCCCGCCTGCCGGACCTATGGTAAAGATGTTCATTTACCATATAATAATGGTCTTCCCGTGCGTTTATTGATCCCTCTGTGGGCTTACTGCGCACAACCTTGATAATACGAATAAGTTCGGGGTCGGCTCCCTGCTTTTCCCGAAGATTAACCGAGTGAGATATCTCTCCCAGCCGACATATCTCATCCGTTTGATTTACTAATACCTCGTCGTTCCTAGCGTTCTGCAATAGCTCAGTACACGTGGAGCATTGATCGAATAGATCCATGTTCACTGTGCTCTGTTGATCGTCTGGACGCCTCGACAGAGCGTCCGCATTACCATTCTGCTTACCCGACTTATGCAGAATTATCATATCGTACTCTTGTAACGTCAAGCTCCAGCGGCAGAGCCGGCCGTGCGGGTCCCTCACACTAAGGAGCCACCTTAAAGGTTGATGATCCGTGACTACATAAAATTTCTGTCCGTACAAGTATGGTCGAAACAGCCTAATGGCCCAAACTACCGCTAGTGTTTCTTTTTCTACTGTCGCGTACCGCTTTTCCGCCTTATTCAAAACGCGACTCGCATAGTATACTGGGTGTTCCTTTCCGTTATCACCAGTCTGGCTCAGTACCGCGCCAATTGCCTCCTGGCTGGCGTCAGTTTGCACGAAAAACGGGACGTTAAAATCGGGGAATGCTAGCACTGGTGCACTACAAAGAGCCTTCTTCAACAGCTCGAACGCATTTTGGCATTCTTTCGTCCATTGAAATTTGTGTTTTTTACTACACAGCGCATGTAAAGGAGCAGCTAGTTTAGAAAAATCTTGAATAAAAGATCGGTAGTAACCGACTAACCCCAAAAACGATTGTACTTCTTTCCCAACTGTTGGTACCGGCCATGAAACTATTTTTTGTACTTTTGAGCACTGCGGAAAAAACCCTTCGGGTGATATGACATGTCCCAAGAAGGGTACAGTGCTACACCCAAATTGACACTTCTTCAATTTCAACTTTAAGCCAGCTGCCCGCAGCCGGTCAAACACTACACGTAAGCGTTCCAGTAATTGTTGTGCATCACTACCGGTCACCAATATGTCATCTAAATAAACGAGACATGTTTTCCAATCCAGACCGGACAGGACTGCTTCCATCAAACGCTGGAAGGTAGCGGGAGCATTAGACAACCCGAAAGGCATTTTCTTAAATTGAAACAGTCCTTCGTGCGAAACGAAGGCCGTTTTGTGTTTACTTTCAACGTCAACTGGAATCTGATGGTACCCACTCTGCATATCCAGCGTGGAGAAATATTTTGCTTTTCCTAATGAAGCAATGATGTCTTCTACCCGCTTCATCGGATAGTTGTCACGCCTGGTAACTGCGTTTAATTTTCTATAATCAACGCAGAAACGCCAAGTTCCATCTTTTTTCTTAACTAACACTATAGGAGAAGACCACTCACTGTATGACGGTTCTATTATTCCGGACTTCAACATATGTTCTATCTTTTCTGCTACTACAGGCCGTAGCGATACCGCTGTACGATAAGGCGCTTGCCGAATCGGAACGGCACCCTGAGTGTCAATCTTATGATGAATTAATCCGGTTCCGCCTAGATCGTGATCGCCTTCGGCGAACACGTCTTCGTATTCCAGCAGCAGCGACATTAGCTTCTCCTGATTTAACAAGTCTAAACTACATTGAGATAAATCGAGATCCTTAAATTTCTCTAAGTTAGAAGATTGCGTAAGCTGGGACGCTACAGTGGCTGCAACTCCGACTGCCGAAATCTCAGCGTAGTCGGTGGAAAGAATCTGTGCCTCGCTAATGATCGATTCGCGACCCAGCGTTGTGTTCTGATAAATTGTGATTGGTGCATTAGTAATGTTTAGTATCCTAACGGATAATGTACCATCTTTTGGTGTAGATATAGATGGAGCAACCAGAAAGTCGTGACCTTTGTCGGGCTCCAACAAACGCAACGTAGGCTCTGTTACGTGCGTTCTACCTGACACCACACATTCCGTGCGTGGTGGAATCGTGAGAGTTTGTATCAAGAAAACACGTGTGTCTTTAATTAGGTCTGAATTTTCGGAGTTGAAGCGTACCTGGTAGCCATTTATCTCTAAAACTCCACAGTCATAGTCTACTGTAAATGTGCCGAGATTACTGAGGAAATCACGACCTAAAATTAAATTGTAAGGCAATTTTGTAGTTACGGCTAGCGGACCATTCGTTGTTATGCCATATAGCTGCACACTAACTCCAACTGTTCCGTTTATCCTCATAGCATGCCCGGAAGCGGATTTAACAATTCGATTAAAGCCCACCATATGGATAGGTTTTCCATTTATTTGCTCAAGAATGGTGACTGCATTTTCGGATATTAAAGAAATTTGCGCGCCAGTATCAACTAATGCTCGGAACGGACACCCATTAATAAGAATATTTACCGTACCGTCAGCATTCCCCTTGCCAGTCAGTTGGCAAAGACGATACGGTGAGTAACCAACAGCTTCCGTAAGTACAGTTGCCGGTGGTAAATTTGTTAACTGTGTTGACACAGGAGTTGTAGCGGTGGCCAGTTCAACGTCGGAACATACACGTTCCACGCTCGCCACCGGCATTCTGCTGTTTACTCTATCGTATATCTTACTGAACACCCCGGTAACTAGCGCATAATTCCTGACAACTTTAAGGGCAACGTCCGCTGTCACGTACAGACAGCAGCCAAACACCCATACTTGTATAGGGTCCACTACGAAGCCTCTAAGAAATCCGAATAGTCCATTTTGTACAATGCTGCTTGCCGTGCGCTTGGCAGCATCGTGTATGGGTTCTGATCCTACTTGCATGCCAAGATACTGTAACACTTTACGTTGACCATCGTATGCGCTCAATATGTCATTTAATGACACATGAGAATTAAGCTCATGCATACGATACATAACAACCGGGTGAAATATAACTTCCGGCAGAGCCGGCGGTGATATTCTGGATACACGAATCGATGGTAAAGTTAGTGGCGTAATAGCTTTGCGTAGTATTCCGCCTGTAGAATACCGATATGTTTGATTCCGAAATTGCACAGTAATTTCGTCACTGTGCTCGCAATCTGCCACTAATACAGGATCCTGATGAATCACATTAGTGGTTGGATCCATATACCCGATCTCCGTTCTATTTGCAGCCGTCAATCGAATAGGAATTCGGCTTAAACAAGTTGCGTTCGCGGGTAAAACAACAAACTGTCCATCGTCCAACTCCGTGCATGGCCATACTTCTATAACGCTTCCACCCGAACGCGCAACTAACTTTTGCGTCTTTAACAGAAAACGCATAGCCAGCGTCGGTGAAGCCAAGATTTGGCTATACAAAATTTGCTGCATATTCTGCATGGTAGTGCACGTGGTCGATATAGCATGGTTAAACGAGAAAGTGATCGCTCGCTTGGTGTGAATTTCTAGCGCTTGCAACCCCGCAGCTAACTGTGAGGATGACACTATAGCCATATCATCTTTGGACAACTGCACGCTTCGTGCTCTACGAGCCTTTATCAGCTGGAAAAAGTTTAGAGGCTCGTTTACTTTCCCAACGCTATGCAAAATCTGCAGCGGAATGCCCTGATCGCTCAACAGCACTGTTTCGCCGATGCAGTTCTTCATAGTCTGCCGATGCGGAAACGTTAACGCTATTGTGCCATCATCAGACAGCCACTCTGTATTCCGCAATTTGCCACTCATTTGTTGCCACTCTAAAATTTCGCATTCCTCAGTACTGTTTGGCTTCCAAATTAGAAATTTACCATCTTTTAAACCACAGCTTCCAGTTTCATACCGGCAGCTAGACACATCAGCAGCCGTTGACTCCATATAGGATTCACCGTGTCTTTAATAAACGCGTGCTTTACTCAAGAAACAATTAGTTGCGATAAACTTTTTCCATGCACAGCAATGTATCCCTCCACCGGGGTATATATTCCCAATTTAATTCATTTTTAGTAGTCCAGATATCACCATCCGGTTGTAGGCTTCCTGCACTACATGTCTTAAAACTGCGCATACGGTCACATTCGGTCTCACTTACGAATTCATCAGTGATATGTGACCGTTTTAGGTTTTCGTCCGCAAAAAAGTATGTAAAAGTTTCAACTACAGCTGTTTGCTTTTGACAAAGCCATGCTTCTGTGACATACTGCAGTATGTTCCGTTTATATAGCCGGACAGTTACCGAAACTGGAAAATCATCATTTCCATCTGACATTTTCGTGCATTTAGATATCGGCGAGACGCCATGTTTGTTTCGATGGCCCCGACTCACACAGCAGTGGGTTTGGCAAGATTCCGGTACCAAGATTATGTTGTTCTGCCGAGCTTAGTGTAACTATACTCAGTACAAAATACACAGCCAGCAGCTTTAGTACCAAAAACCCAACTGTACCACAATTCCACCCGCTATCGTATTCCTGCCTAGATTGTGAAGGCAAACAGCTTGCCGCACTGACCATTCCTATGAGGAAGGGTGTTGTCCTGCGCGTTGCTGTATTACTAGCTTCGCTAATGGAAACGCTAGTAAGGTTTTCGGTATTAGGAGCCGCCAAAGATTCTGAACGGCTCCACCACGCCGCGACAGGTTCAGACAACAAAGTTCCGACTATATCGGAATTCAGTTGCTGCGGCTGTTCCGACAGCCTCCCAAAAGAGGACCTTTGACGTGACGTTGCCGATTCATGATCTTGAATACAATTTGCCCTGGGAACACCTCCAGCGGTTCGACTAGGTGACCCATTAGCTCCAGGTTGGCTGCCAGATGGCAATGCTCTTACAGCCACACGGGCGCGACAATTTTTTGTACTGTGACCGTACGTTCGGTGATAGTCACAAAATGGTCGCGGAAGTAAACAGTTAGGCGCGGTATGGCCAGGTTTTCCGCACGCCTGACAAATGGGTTTATTTGCGGATGTGAAACGTTGTGACTCAAACATAGGTAAAGTTGAAAATTTTTGAAACTTCCGTGATTACGCAAAGTTCCGTCAGATGCATGTTCTAAAGCATCAAGCCTTTCAAGTATTCGTGCAGCCCATGGTGGGGCCGATTCTGCTTGCGCTCCTTTGTTTTCCAACTCTTCTCGTTCCAATCTGCCTATTCTGTTTGCAATCTCCAGTGCCCAAAGAGGTGCTGTAGACTGTTCTTCCTCTATCCACGGAGACCTGCTAGCAGCGGCACCTCGAGGAGTTGCTTTCTCAATGCGCTCAAGGCGCATTGCTACTTGCTCTAGACTTTTGGCCACCTGAGGTTGGGCATTAATTTTATTTTCAATGCGCTCTGCTGCTATCAGAGCCTCAGTCATAGTCGCCGGCCCCATTACTTTTACCTCTTCTCGGATTTCTGGCCGTAACCCAGCTATGAACTGATTACGAAGATTTGTTTCCTTTTCCGCTTCTACGGTCATATAACTTAAAGCGGACCGCGCTAGATCAGTAAGGTCTTGTGCAAATTGGCTAATCGTTTCGTGCAACTTTTGGGTCCTGGCGTGATAACATTCACTAAGGAACCGTTTCCGGTCGTCAATTAACAGCGCTGCATTGAGCGCTGAAACGGTGCGGTCATAATCCGACCTAACAGCTTCTTCTAGCGCGTTAAATATAAATTGTGCATGACCCTCTAAGTGCGCACCGAGCAAGTAAGCCTTATTACCTGCTGGCCACGCGTTCGCCCTAAATTTAATTTCGAATTCATTTTTTAGCCAACTAAGAAAATCGTCATCCCGTTCACCACGAAAGGGCCTTATTGGCCAATTGGGCCCCCGGGTAGAAGACCCCTGTTCTGTTGTCATTTTAGTAGCCAACCGTTGTTCAACTGCCGCAATAAGTGTGTTTTGAAATGTTTCACTATTGTCAATTAACTGTGTTTGTAATTCAGTCGGTGCAGTGGTTAATTCCGCACTTGCCGATGTACAGACACAGCTAAGCAGCGTTTGTTGGTGATCAAGCGTTCTTTGCACTATTTCTAACTGCTTGCAAATATCGTGTTTCAGCGCAGAAAGCGCCACGTCAACAGAATCGACCTTTCTCTGGCTAGCACGTTCACTACGCGCTGTAGTAGTATCCGTCGAGCCGCGGCGAGGTTCCAGGCCCTGGATAGATTTTGGGCCGGATTTTTGCGAAATTTTGATCAGAAGACAAAAAGCCAATACAATTTGTACTTTCTTTTTGTACAATATTAACCGTGAAAGGAACCACTAGTTGAATGGTCCCATCGTGGTCACCACTTTAACTTTGTTCTAACCACTCAACTAATGTTTTCACGTACCAAGCGTAGGATCGCTTGGTGGAATAATTAAAACTGTGTTTTACTGTCGGAGGAAAAACGAAGTTATAAGCCAGTGTGACAAAAGCACGAAAAACCCTCTTTTTTAAAGCTTGTAGTCTTCAGCAAAAACAATAGATCTGTCTAAATCTTTTTAGAAAAACAAAACAATTCGTCTTCTTCTGTCGTATTAATAATAAATCAAGATTCGTAAAAATCGTAGATTCGCAAAACTGCCAAGAAACCACCAATTCTCCAGAAGATGCAACAACGAAAGGGCACCCATAGCCATAACAACCGTTACATAAATATTAAACAATAAAAGCGGAACGTAGATGGATCAATCTAGCCCATGTACGATTTCAAGCTTTGTATATGGTGCTAACAGCGCTACCATCCAGCACATGAATTTTCCCAGTAGTTGTACAACCGAAAAGTCGAAAACAGATATACCGTATAACTAAGAAATCTAGCGAAATCAACAGTAGCGTTCATCAGCATTTCCTCATATTTATGACTCAATGAAGCAATTGTATCAAAAATACTACGCATTGTTTGCCTATGGTTAATAAGATTTTATAGCCTTGATCGAAAGGCGCAAGAAAATGTCATCTGCGACAATTTGACTAAATCACTCCTAACGAGAAGTTGAATGAAAAAGACAATTGTTGATACTGATTTCCACCTTTCGTTACAACTCTAGAAACAGGGGCGTTTTGTAGTGAAAGTCCTGATATAAAAGATTTTAATTGTCATACTGAGGTTTCGAAGGCTGATTGAGGTCAGTGCGTTCTCGACTGTTTGATCGATATCTTGTTCGACTACCACTGGAAATTTCGTTGTCATGACCCAATTCGCGCCAAAAACCTCCGTGGTCATCCCGATCAGCATGATTCGGCCGATGACTACGAGCTCGGGGATCGTTTACAGATTCGGGATGACGATTTTCGCTTTCGCGATTGCGGTCGTTTCTAGCATCGCGACTGTAGTGTCGATCGAGGTGTCGTGAACGACGCGAGTCATGAGGCGGTGATCGTGAGCGTGTACGATGCGAGCCACGAGGCGGTGATCGTGACCGTGTACGACGCGACAGACGAGGTGGTGATCGCGACCGTGTACGACGCGAGTTACGAGGTGGTGATCGTGAACGACGTCGCGACGAAGAATACCGACTTGCGTCGTCTCGTCGTTCCGAATCTCGTCCTCGTCTGTCTCTATCGCGATCACGAGACGTTGACCGATACCGTCTACAAGTACGCCCATCGGACGATATATCGCGCCTGCGGCTGTCGTGGCTATTTGACACCATTGCTGACGGCGACAGTGACTGTCTGGTACCGCTATCGTCACAACGCTCTTCTCTTGAACGATAATTGCTATAAATGGACAGAATTCAAATATATTATCGAGAATAGACCGAACATACAGTCACGCCCAGAAATAACAATAAATTTTTCGCGAATCGTTCGCGAAAAATTATCAGCTGTTCAATGTCTATTCGGCATATGTTCAGGAAAACTTTACGTTAATTTCTCAGCAAGACAGTAGTCAAATCCAACTTTTACTGTTAGTCCGCACCAGAAATGAGTGTTGTTCGTTCGAAAAAAAATGAAAATTCTATTGGAAAATGTTACAAATTTTTAGCGCCATTTTTTAAAATTGTTCGACAGTATGGTCGAGATGTGTTCTAGCATAGAAAAATTTTGTTTGATTCCTGTTCGATGTTCGTTTGCTCGAAACATAAGTCATTTGTTGAGACAGGTACCGTAGCTTTAAGAAAGGTTTTGGATGCCTGCAGGTTCAAAATATTAGTGATACAATCCTATTATTGTTGCATTCCTAATTGATTTTACGACATAAAAGATGAACTAGATACAACTTTGTGGATATAAATTCATTACTGCCCCCCCCGAACATGGCACAGTAAATACGAAAAGTGATGGCAGTATTTCTCTACAATTCTGATTCCGAAATTAAAAATTTAATTAAAATATGAAAAGTCATACCAGCTTTCAGATACAAATTTTTAATGCGACATGCGGCCTTGGTAGTCTCCCCTCCCCGTTAAATCAGGCGATTTTAATTTGGCGGAAATTTTGAAATCTTTGTTTTTTGGCGGATTTTTTAGACCTTGGCTCATAACTCGAAAACGATTGCTTTGGCGAAAAATTGCGTCGCATACTTGTAGCCTTTGATAAGTGTATGCTAATTATTTTTGGATCCGATGCCTTTGTCCCTAGGTTTTTACGGGGTTTTTTAGTTAAACAGAAACATAAAAATTAATGTTATCAACATTATAAAAATAAACTATGTCATATACTTTTAAGACGAAATATATATCTTAGCGCGATTTAGAAGTATTATGTATTCCAGGGATTTATTTTTCCTTGAGGAGCGTTAGTATTACAGTACATGCACCAGTGCAAATAGTTTTTTGTTGTTTATGTTAGGGGTTGACGAACCCCATTTGTATTATGTCTTTTCCACGGAGGGAGTGTATTTCTTGGCTTCCCCCAGTTCAACCCCTCCCCAAAAAATATTTTTCCACAACTATAAAATAGGTAAATTTTTCTCAGCGAGGCAAAAAATAGTTTTTATGCATAGAAAACTAAAATCTTCAAGCTATTTTCGCGTTTTCCTACCCCCAACCCTCCCCTCCCCCCAGTTCGACCTACAGAAACCCAATTTCTTGCCTACAAAGTGCCCCAGTTAGGTTTCGCAAGTATAAGCAGTTTGGGAAAGCTAGAAGGTGTGCAACAAACACTTGTTCCTGTTGAAACGAAGCGGGCTTTGCTCCCACTGAGGGCGCTAGGGAAAAAATCGTGAAAATTAAATTTATCAGTCGCTGTCATTCATAACTCATTTTCGGGAATTTCGACAAATTTCTTTTGTGCGATATCAAATGTGATTGCGATTAGTTGAACGCCGATAGCTCCGAAATCATCTACAGGATCAAAATGGCAAAAACAGGTTTTTAATGGCTCTTTCCCAAATTTGGCCATGCGGGTACCAGTGTTGTTCAGTCTCGCGACAAAAGCTTCACATCGAAAAACCGAGAATCAGCTATACAATCAATTTTTGAAAACATCTAATTCAGATACAAATACACAGAAGGATCAGTTATAGCATAATATACATAGGTACCGTTGTTTGATCTCGATAACTTGGCAATCCTCGTTTTCTTCTTCCATATCCAAGTCAGTAAAAACGTTTCTTCCGCGGCCTTGCACAGCTTGACTAGTGGAAGGCATATTTTGTTGTGACTGCACTGGCGAGCGTGTAAGAGATAAACTTTGTATTTTTGATTGATCACCGTGCGGCCTAAAAACAAACAATAGTTATTAATACTATAGTATTAATAGCTATAGGCTATCCATAATGAATCAAAACAGATAATCTTAATTTTGAACAATAGGTTAAACAAAACTTACATCAATGTTATTCCCAATTACGGTTGGGCCTTTAGTGTACTAAACTCGAGGAAAATACACAATTTTTGTACCAAATCTACAGTCTTATAGAAAAGAATCATGACCCATTATGCTATTTAGCCGCAAAGATTAGTCACCTAGCTGTGCCTTTTACTACTTTAAGCTATGTCCAAGCTGAAGTCTGCGACGCCCACAGTCTCAACGAATGTCTGCTCGTTTCTGCATAATTCTGTGGCGACAAGTATAATGGCAATTATTACATAGCTAGGCGTGAGGATTCTGTTTCAGGGTTTGCTTGTTTTTGTTTTTTCTATTTTTTTCTATTATTATTATTAAAGTCGTACAATTTTTAGGGTAGTTGGGAATCGCCGACCTAAGAGCTTAGTATGTATTGTTAAGCATTATCTCTTGCCTTGAGATGTATCGTGTTCCGTTAAACAAAACTTACATCAATGTTATTCCCAATTACGGTTGGGCCTTTAGTGTACTAAACTCGAGGAAAATACACAATTTTTGTACCAAATCTACAGTCTTATAGAAAAGAATCATGACCCATTATGCTATTTAGCCGCAAATATTAGTCACCTAGCTGTGCCTTTTACTACTTTAAGCTATGTCCAAGCTGAAGTCTGCGACGCCCACAGTCTCAACGAATGTCTGCTCGTTTCTGCATAATTCTGTGGCGACAAGTATAATGGCAATTATTACATAGCTAGGCGTGAGGATTCTGTTTCAGGGTTTGCTTGTTTTTGTTTTTTCTCTTTTTTTCTATTATTATTATTAAAGTCGTACAATTTTTAGGGTAGTTGGGAATCGCCGACCTAAGAGCTTAGTATGTATTGTTAAGCATTATCTCTTGCCTTGAGATGTATCGTGTTCCGTTGTCAACAATGCACCAGAACGACACAACCGGCGGATACGACAGGTTTACATAACGCATACAACCAAAACCAATTCAGATACTTAAATTCATTCCAAAAGCGGAAATCTAGCATTTTGTGCATCCATTGGGAACTGAGAGACTGCTGATAACCAATTCAGCTTGTTAATTTTTTAACCGAGTTAGTTCAAATGTATATGTGGATAGGATATTGTACGTTAGTGATTCGGTAGTTGGTGTAACTGCGAAGCATACAAAAATATTAAAGTTAATATACAAAATTGTGTAAAAAATATTTCTTTAAATTAGAGATTACTTCGATATAAAAATGAACAGTAGTAAGTTTAGCGCTTAAAACTCACAAATATCGCGTCGTAAAGAGTCGCTAACTTGTCAGGTAAGAGAAATAAACTGGGTTCTAAATTCGGGCCTAAAGAAAAATTGTAGTTTTTGCTGTCTGACAATTCTACAGGGTGCTGGAACCAAACGAAAGGATGAGGCACATAACTTAAAAAGAAAATGTTAGCCGCTATAATGTATGTGGGATCACAGGCTTCTCCAAAGTGGTGCCCCTGGCGGAATTTTCCCTCTCCTCCCCAGTGAAAATACTCCCAGGTGTTATTTTGTACAAAAACCCCTTTCTGAAGTTAAAAATTTGATTTATTTCTGCTAAAAATGTTTGAAAAGTTGATTTTGAATAAAATCGCTTCTGCATCGTGTCTGAAGCCATTTATTGACAATTTCTTTTTTTGCTAAAAATATTAAATTTTAAAATTTTTAGATTGCAACCTTCTTTACAAGCTAGCCCAACTCACCCTCTGAGTTCCTAATCAGGGCCCACCGATTCATATCCCCTGGCAGAATTTTCAGTAATGTAGCAGCCTGGATATTAAATGTATATACATCCAATTACCTAAAATAATCGAAAAGCTAAGATTTACTGGTTTGAAGCGTGTCTGCAGTAGATAAGATGCCAGAGGAACGCGGAAATAAACCAAAGGCCAGGCTATACAACAACGTACTTGCAAATCTGAACAAAATTGGCTACATAGAAAAAAAGGAGCAGCAATAGATTAGAGTTGCAAGTTAGAACCAAATGTCTAACTACGGTTTACTACCCATATGAGGCCCAAAACTTCAGAACATACAATATTCATAAACCGAGGTATATAGATAAAATATTAAAATAGATCAACACGCCTAAAGTATGTCAAGTAACATCAGTCGCCTAAATCTATACAGGGTGGCCGTGCAATTCAAGGTGGTTCAAGGTTATCTGGCACTTGTCATAAATATACGAATAACTACTTCTCTTCCAATTTAACGTTACAAAACTTCAGAGGCGAAAGATTTGAGCCTGATAATATTTTTTATTCATATGACGCTCGGCGAAAAGGTGCTGACTGCGGTCACCCTGGTAACATTATAGATAACCGTTGTCTATAGACATTACTTCAAAACATATCAGCAGAACAGCCTCAATGCATTATCGAAAAGTCTCGAAATAGAGTTGGTGACATCTTTTATAACATCAGTGTAGTGTTAAAACTACAAGAACACGTCTCCGCGTACAGAAAATATATGTTATCAGTTAGTTGCGGTGCGTTTTATATTTTCCAGTCCACGACAACAATCAGAATGACATATAGCATATTCGGACGCTAATGTTGAGCTAGGAAGAAACCTAATTTACTGATTTCACCAAATAAATGCGTACTGGAAAGAGCCAAAATTTAGCTGAGAGCTCTTGTGTATTTCGACCCCTCAAAGGTAAATTTTGTTTTTTTATTTCATGCTTCAACTTCTCCATGTACTTTTCTGAGGGACTAATTTTTTTATTGGCGCATAAACTATGCGAAATTTCCCTGTTTGGCCAGAAAATCTATAAATTCTCTCCTGTGGAGCCAAAAATAGTATAAAATTAACATTATTAGACATTCATCACTTATTTGACGTTTTCTGACGGTTACAGTGCCTCATAGTACCCCAACTGATTGGCCTAGTAAACCCATGATAAACATCTGAATCTAACCACAGGTACCTTCGGTACCCTTTATTTCCAACTGGGACACCGCCTAGGTCACACCCCATGTATAATTTTGGCAGTATTGAGAAGCCAGAACTGTACTCCATATACAAACGACATACTATTCGAAGATACTTTAGTCGGAATACGCTCTTAACTAAGTATGAAAGGCGCAGAGTAAAAGTTGAAAAAACTTGCATTAAGGCTAAGCCATAATTGCAACGCTAATGCTTTAGCTCGGTAATTCTGTACAACTCCCGACACAACACATTAGATTTGATTTAAGAAATAATTGAAACTGAGCGAGCGGAGTTTCTAATGAATGCTTAATATTTTGAACCTAAAACAGTGGAAATGTGCAGATAGAATAATACATGCAATATCTATATTTAAAACTGAACAAGCGGAGTTTCCAGTGAGGACGCTTAGGTGAAAATCGTGAAAATTTCTTATTTCTGTCACGCATAACTCATTTTCGGGTGGATGGATTTCGTTAAATTTTTATTCGACAGCAAAAGCGATGAGGATGTGCTTTTTAGTTGAACGCGAAATGTTGCGACCCTATCTTCAGGTTCAAAATGGCAAAAAATATTGTTTTAAAATGTCTTTGACAAATCTGGACATACGGGTACCAGTTTGTCGCAGCCCATGTTCTTTGCGACGTAAGCTTCGCATCGAAAAACCGATAATCAGCTCATCGAGATCTACAACTTTCCTGACCATTCCCTGGGTCGCTGTGGGCCCAAATATGGCTCGTCGAACATTTGCCAGAAATGGTGATTTTTCAAATTTCGGCAATTTGTTGCGTGTTTTTACCGAACGAGGTGTCTATTACGTTATCAAGCCCACTAATTATGACGGTTTCCCTATTCAGAGTCCAACTTGACTATCTGATACTTTTTCATGACATTTCAAAGGTTTTACGATCGATGAACCCGGTTTCCAAAATGTAGTGAGTTTTCATTGGCTTGGTTATTTATTATCTGCAGGGCATCAAGTAGACTAAATATAGGTTTTTCTGTACGACGAATAAAATTGTTTGGTTACCTAGATTCCACCAATAATATTTCACGCCTTTTCAGATGTTTCAAAGTTTAGGGTCAATATAAACCCGATTGACAAAATATAGTTTGGCTTCAATAGTTTGTGTACGTATTGCGTACAGGACATCAATCAATAATGTTCAATATAATGTTTTAGCCATGCTGAATACGATGGTTCGATTATCTAGAGACTAGCCCGAATACTTCGTGCGTTTTCAGTGTTGTTTTCGACAGGTTTAGCGTCGATGGTGTTTTAGGGTTTTCAATGGGTTCGGGTTACAGAGGGTTTGGTGTAGTATATACATCAAAAACAAAGCATGTTACAAGGTAAGTTCACAATATTACCACATCAGGACGTGAAACCACGCTCGATTGGGCGCACCGAACCGCTAGATTTTACACACGAATTCTTGAGATAATTTATTTTTCTCCACTCAAATGTTTGGTAATTCGATTTGTCTATATATCTCATCGTACTTTGTATTTCTTCGTTATTATTATTATGTACCTATTAAAACGCGTTAATTTTGATTTACTTCCAAGAAAACATATTTTGGAAATCCATTTGCAAGTGAACGAAATACGCAGGTGTGACATACGCACGCAAATTCCCGTTTTATCCCTAAACAGAAATACTAGGTTACGATTTATTAACGCCAAATGCTATGCAACAGCATTCACAAAACGGTACCACTGCTATAAAATCTGTTCTTGCTGAAATGGGGTAAGCGCCCGGGTATTTTCTTACTCCCAGGTTCGAAATAGGCGCCCGAAGTTCGAGCCCACTAGCTTAGAGCTCCTGTTGGTTCAATGCCCCTGGCGGTTCATACTTACAACGGTAAAAAGCCTCATCTCACACAAAAATGGACCAAAATTAATTTTAATCTAAGGCTAAAACTGGTATATCGCATGCGAAGGCGAAACGGGGTGAGTGTGGTTTCATCAAGTGGTCATTTTGTGTAACCACTTGTAACAGGCTTTGTGTTTCATGCATATACTACGCTAAAACCTCTATAATCCTGAACCCATTAAAAACCCTAAAACCTCGTCCTAAAACCCATGCAAAAAACTGAAAACTCACGAAATATTCGTATCGGTCTATAAAGAATACAATCTTATTCAGCGTATTGAAAACCTTATATACAGACCGTTCTTGATGCCCTGTACAAGACTGAAGGCATACTATATTCTAGAAATCGAGTTCATTGATACTCATATACATTACAAAACTGAAGGCAGACTATATTCTAGAGTCTGGTTCATTGACCCTAAACTTATCGAACACCTATAAATAGGCATGGAATATATAATATATATTATGTGCTGTACTCTATATATATATAACCAAATCATTATATTCAATGTTCAGAAAAACCAATATATATACACTGTTCTTAATACTCAGCACGCAATGTACTAATATCCCGCGTGCGAGGGTGAAACGGAGTGAGCGTGGTTTCATTGTTATGTCATCCTGTTGTTTGGTGACAAGTAACAGGTTGTGTTCAATTAGTATCACCGCCATAAAACCTAGTGAATCGTGAACCCATTGAAAATCCTAAAACCTCGTCAACACTATCGACCCTAAACTCATTGAAAACAATACTGATAACGCATAGAATATATGTTTGTACTGGTGTGTAGATAACCAAATCTTCGTGTTCAGTCCACCGCATAACTTATACGTATAGACAAATCTTGATAACCTGTATGCAATAAAAAATATATATAACTGAAGACAGACTATTTTCTGGAAATTAAGTTCGCCCGCCCTAAACATACTGAAAACCCATGAAATATGCAAGCTAGGCTCTAGATAACCAAATGGTTGCATTCAGTATACCGAAAAACCGACATAGAAACCATTCTTGATGCACTGCAAGCCATATATAACCAAACAAATGGAAACTCACATTTTGGAATTCCGGTTCGTCGAACGCAAAACCCTTGAAACCCTATGAAAAGGTATAATGTAGTCAAATTGTACTCTAAATAGCAAAACCATCGTATTCAACTGCTTGATAACCTAATAGGCACTTATTGTCAAAAAAGGCAAAAACAAACACGGAGTCTGAAAAATCGTGATTTCAGGCAAAGCGTCGATGAATTATTTCTAAGACTACAGTGGCCCATGTAGTGGTTCCACAAAAAAGTAATAGTCAGCAAAGTTCTAGATTTCGATGACCTGAATCAATTTTTTGTGCGAAGCCTGTGAAGCGAGATATGGACTGCAAAAAATGGTGCCCGTATGGTAAAGATTTGACAAATAACCCTTAATACCCTGTATACAGAGTGCTGGATAACCTAGAATACATTCGTTGTAACATAAAAATGCGTAATGCCGAAATTTGAAAATCAATATGTCTGTCAAATAGTCGACGAATCATATTCAGGCACACATCGGCATAGGGAATGGTCGTGATGTGGGCTACGAAAGACTGGTACCCGAATGCCAGATTTGGCAAAGACCACTTAAAAACCTGTTTTTGTCATATAGGCACCAAAACGGGTCGCAGCTGTGCGCGTCCAACTAAAGGGTACATCACTTTTGCTATCGAACAAAAAATTATCGAAATATATCCACCCGAAGAAGCCCTATACGTGACAGAAATAGAAAAAAAGCAGAAAAAAGCAAATTCTCACGATTTTCCTCTAGCGATCTCTGTGGAAACTCCGTCTCGATTACATATATGACAAAATTTATTAAATAGGTTTTCGCAACATTTTCAAGTTACAGTTACAATAAGAATTAAGTGCATAAAATCCAACGCACACTAAATCGAAAGAAAACGCAATCGATCGATCTTCGTTTAAACGAAATGCGTTAAATTAAACGCGAACTAAGATTTTTATTAAATTATTTTTTATTTTGACGCAATTGAAATTCGTTAAATTAATGGACTTTCGCCTAAACGACGGATTTTCGTTTAAACGCAATCGATCGAAATCGAACGAAACTTCGGTCGATTTTTGAGCACTTAATTCTGAATGTAACTGTAGGTATGACCTATTGTTTTTTCGGAAAAACACAAAATTTTGACAGTTATTAAATTTTAGAGAAACTGGTTTAACCGGGGCGGAGGGGATGGTGAGGCCTGGCGCTCACCGTATTCCGTTCTTGGTTTCTACCAGCCAAATAATGTTGACGATACAATTTCCGACAAATTACCCATTGGGAAAGGCTTAACTAATTTAGACTCATGTTTTTTACAGAGGGGTTGGTTGTATAACGGGTCAACTAACAGAAACTTTTAATAATCAGAATCTGCAGTCAAGTGTGCTGCGGTACTTACTACATGAAATAATTATAATCATATGTTAATACCTGGGAATATTTGCGCCGAAAGCAATATCAGAACTAGCAGCTCGAAGCAAGGGCGATCTTGACATTATGTCAAGATTCGGCTGATTCCAACCAAATTTGTTGTGATTCCAAATCTGGGCACTTGGTGGTAACGGGAGACAAGCAATGGATGGCTTATCTTCTAGGACAAAGTTACGGAATGGCGTGTTGCCTTGGAATGTTGGTCGAGTACTGGCATTTTCACTATCAACGTTAGTTGTACAACTGCGTAGTGTGGGCGATGCAGACCGACCAGTAGAAGCATCGTTCTCACCGTAATCGCGAAAATCATAATCCAACTGTTCATCATCATACGCGTATGGTTTTTTGTCTTCATTTAACGCAACGCCGTTATTCTGGCCAATACAGGAATCATCATTTGACCTCTGTTCAGAATATTGTGGTTGCCCGCTAATGCAGTCGGAAGATTCATGTAATGTGGATTGATTATTTTTGCGAGCAATATTATCAGTATCACCGCTTTTAGATGTGGCTACGACGTTACACAAAAACGATGAACCTGGATCGTTTTTCTGGCTACCTTCAGAAAGCAAACATTGTGACGTGCGTTGAGATTGCATTGAGCATTCAGTACCCGGCCATGTAGAGTTATCAAAAAGTTTAGAACGGCTAAAATTTAACGAGTCTCGAGCAGCGACGAACGATTTAGTGGAATCGCGTTCGTTAAAATATCCTAATTTGGCACGATTGTTTTTGTTTCCATATGCTAGGAGATTTTTTGGTGAACGAGATAATGAATTTGCTTCAAAAAATGAAGGGTGAGCCTCGTTAATAATTCCGTCCTCATATTCCAACGACGTGATACTACTCAATCTGCCACACTCCGATGTTTTTCCAACATTCAATAGTGACGTGATCCCCGTTGCATGTGGTGCTCGAGGAAATACACTTCCAGCGTAATTGGATATCATTTGATCATTGTCGTTGGGCCCTTCATGGCTGCCGTAATCTACATGCCTCGACAGAAGTGGCACAGGTCTAGGTGGCGAAGGACCACAATCTGGCGGCAGCGGCGGTTCAGGAGGTAACGGTGGAGCAATTCCTGCGGAATGTGGCGGATATGTGTTCGGTGTAATACCAAGCAGTAGCTGTGATCGCTGGTGAGGAGGTCGTATTAGCATGGTGTTTGCAACCATTGATTCACCTATAAATGTAATAAAATGTAACAAAACCTCTTGCTGCGTACTATCGGTGTAATACCAAGCTCGCAAAGCGACGGGAAACGGAGATAGTATGGGTAGTCTGTGTTTATTGACCATTTTGTCGTTACAAATTCAAATCCCTACGCACACTTAAACTCTCATGCTAGCAATTATATACCACCTATACTTCAGTGACAATGCTACGGGCAAGTCTTTTTGTTCTTCCTCCAATGAACAACACGACAAATCCATTTTGAAATTATAAATCACAAAATAAAAAAATTATAATTTGAAGAATGAGTTTTACGTAGCAATCCCACTAAGATTTTTATCATTTAATGCTTACCTGCAAACACAACTTGTTTTATCGTATTTAGCAGCCCCAAAAGCCTATAGAATCGATCGATTAACCTACACACATCTATATTCGAAAAAGAGAGACATCTGACCATTTTGGTGCCAAAATTTGTCAAATATAGCTCCGGCATCGCCCCACGGATTAATCACACAGTTAATATATGGTCTTAAAACAATGAAACCAGCTAGTCTGACGAGATAAATACCTTATAATCCCATAGTAACTATTTTCACTCTGAAACCAGTAAAACCTTGCCGTGTAAAAAGTTTGAAAATTTCGCTTTTATTGGACATTTTAAAGTTTTACGTGCCGATTCAACTTTAAGCAGAGTCATCTGTTGGTTGGAAGCGTTTCGGGTTAGCCACTTGCTTTTGATTTGTTTTTATTTTTTTTACAGATCGATCCACTATGGCAATGTTTTCGACTTAATCCAAACTGTGCATAAAACACCACTTGTACTCTTTCTATTGTTCTTGGGTGTTACAGTATGCTAAATCTGTTGAATTAGGGAGTCGGAATGATCATGGATCGGATTCGTCGCCTCTTTCACGTAACTCTCACAGCTGAATAAACTACGGCGTGGTTTTACTCACTCCAAACAAACTTTTTCAACGATAGCTGCGCTTACCTTACTCGAAACGGATACGCCGTATCCGATACGGGTAATAGAAAAATAACTCGACGCGACATCCCAATAACTGGTCGCTCGGTTCTAGGGAGCTACGGCTAAAAATTGGTTGATGTAAGCTAAAGGCGGCGAAACAAACATAGGGTAGTATGAGGAATTACGCGTACACTGTGGGATTACGAAGATAAAAATAGGTCCATCAATTCTGCCCATCCTATTCTACGGCTTATAATCAGTAGCTATGATACACGGTACGAATAGGTACAGTAAAGCAAAAGCAAGTTATGATACAGTAGACTACAACGAATCAGAAAGGGTATAACTGACTGTAATAATTAACATTAGTACATATCCAAAAAATGCATATCTAACGACATACAGCTATATGATAGAAATCTAAGAGTGCGACTCCTAATATTGGTACGAACATTTTTTCACGCATACGTATGGTCAACTATGAACGCGGTTACGAATGATTTTTTCCCATGAACGTTTTATAGCAACATAATATCTGCTCTATAAAATTATCGTTAAAGCGATAATGAAACTCTTGCGGTGACTCTACGTCACTGCCCCTATGGTTAGGGTACTCCCGAGAATAACTCTTTCTTTTATCATACAGCAGGGAATACGTATATACGCACTTACAATCACACAGGGAAGTTTTGAACGACTTGTAATGTTGGCGATCTCTTTTATAATTTTGCTCGGCCTCAGATTTATCCGATGGTCAGTTCATGGGGTCTTAATATACCTAGGGTGACTGGCTAAGTGTGCAAGTACGGCTAAGGTTCAACATGAACCTAAGAAATTGAACAGAGATGTTGTCACCGACTTGGAGGGATGGTAGGGTAAAAGAGCGGCGGATTTCATTCACGTCCACTAGCCATAATTGCTTTAAACGGAGACCGCGATTAGGTTCACGTTCGGTAAAATCATCCATGCTCGACCAGCATAGAAGCATTAAGGAGAAATATGTAACAGTATCGATGCTCAAAGCTTAAATCTCGACTCAGTTCTGACCTAAAGATATTCGGTAAATCGCCGTTGCAATGCCTACACATGAGAACCAGGGTAGATTTGGAGCTGGCAGGGTGAAATGGTACTCAAACTGGTAGGAGAAGATTGCGACTGAATTTTCCAACTTCAGATTTTCCTAAAGGCACAATTTGGCAAAAAATATTTAAAGCGCTATGTAAATAAAACTTAACTTATCAAAATATTTCGTCTAAATTTCGATAATTTTGTTTAAATTTGCGCATTTTGATAAGGCGCAGGAGCGATCTGGATACAGGAAAAATAGTATAATGATCTATTTTAGCCTAAGTACCGTTTATCGCTAGCCTACGCTCATAGTCGGTTCAGCGGAACCATATTTTGAAGTATCATAAAAACGCGGCGGTTACGAGTTCGGTTAGAATACTTATTGACGACATATGAGAAGTTACTATAAGCGAAAGCAGGTTTTCTTCCAAACGAAGCATCGTTCGTTTTACTTAAGACCAATCTAAACCTTAATCTGACGGTTTGGGGTTGAACTGCAATATCGCTGCGTTGGTTCTTGGAAAAGGAGACTTAGGGCTATTGCCACTACACAAAGACTGATCTCGACTGTCGTCCTAAATAACTTGATAGCGCAGATATCACGGATCATATCAATCACAACGAATGCACAGAATTCGGGGTTCGAGTATCTAGTCATCTTTGCTGATTTTCAAGGTTACGAATCTCCTCCGGAGCGGTACATATTATTTCGCTAACACGAACCGAAATTAGAGACGCTGCCTCAGCCCCTAGTTGGGAACATCGGAAAGGTTGCAACATGATAACGCACTGTCCTAAGAAATTAAAATTTTAATATCCAACTTCGAAACGGAGGACCTTCGCATTACCGCAATATTTGGCGGCCCAGTGCGGAAACGCTATGTACGGGTCGTCCAAAATGGTTTGAGTTGTTACTTCGTCCTGTGTGTGTCTTCTTAATCTTAGATTTAAATTCTTAATCAATCTTCGCTCGAAAACGAGGTAGATTATGGTTGAGCTCGCGAGTGGATTATCGCCGAAGCAACGAGCCACTCTCAGCAGCTCTACCGGGTTAAAATGCTTGACTTACTTAACTGATTTCTTAATGATTTATATGTCCGAACTCCAGTGCTCGACGTGATGATAATTTTGCTATCAATTTAACTCGCGCATCATCGCTGAGAAACGGTGGTATATGTATGACATAGGGAATCCCTCCTAAGCTGACGAAGTATTAGTCAGGGCATCTTAATGCGGTTAACTTTATGCAGGTTCTCTCCATCAGGTTGCTCTATATAAATTGTACAGCTATAAATTACAATTGTATGAATTTACGTCAAGTTAGGGGCATGGGTTAAAATTCTATTCATCTAGCCTGAAACTTAATTTAGGACTCAAACTATACGTGGCGATGGTTTGTGAGCCATCAACACGGGTCTTAAAGTGCGTCATTTTTGAGTATTCAAAGCTAAACGGCTCTCGGAGAGAGCTTCAGTTGCTATAAGATTCAGAATTTCGAGAATTTCTACCTACTAGAGCGCATTCGTAAACGTCGAATCCGACGGTCGTTAAGACCATAACCTACTTTCTTACCAAATTCAACTCGATTTTCGCTCTTCCGTTACTCAGTTTCTCGATTTCAGCCGAGATTTCTAGCCCATTTTATCAAAAAGGTCGGACAAAACCAGAGTTTGAATTTACCAACGATTCTGTCAGCTTTGCCCTGCGGAAAGTAACACAGAGACTGGACTTGACCTATAATTTTGATTTATTAGGGCCGGGTTACCGGTCCTCTCAAAAACTAATCCATCGGGCCGCGACCCGATATCGGTTCTCGCAATATCGCTAACTTTTCGTACACAAAAATATTGCCACTGAAAATCAAATTTGATATTTTCTGTGCAGCAGCAGCGTATCGGAGTTTTGAGACTCCGATAGCATTGTGCTGCCTTGATGTCAAAATACACAAAGAGAAAGAAACAGAAATATAATGGAAATACTATGGTAAAGCTAAACCGAAGCCTAACATATGAAATTGAATACACAGGAAACAAATCTATGACATTTGTGTAAAAACCAGAGCGGCTTTTGCGCTGCTCAGGTTTAAATTTATTATATATTTTGAACGGGCCACGGCTTTGCCGGGCTTAATATCACAAATGGAAAGCTGGCTTTATTCGTAAAATAAAATTCATCAAAATTTCTGGAGGAAATTTTGATTTATGAACGCTTGAAATTTAGGGTGGGGCCCTTTCAGGTCGCCGGGCAAACGAAGCCGGTTGGGTTCACTCAACCATACGGTCTTATCTGAAAGCTCAAATACGACGCTATAACTCAGTAAAATTTAAACGAAATTCCTGGAGGGAATTTCAAAATATACTAAATTTAAGGCAAAGGTGGGGGCGTTCTACTTTCAGGTCGTCGGGTTTATGAATCCGATCAGATACTAATGAATTTTAAAGTCCTATTCGATAGTGCATCCTACGAAGAATCTGGTAAAGCTTCAACAAAATTCCTGGACTACTTCTTGAGCTATGTCAAATTTTTGCTTTGAGCGAGCTATCCTACTGTCGAGGCGAAAGATTAACAAACTTTGTTGTAGGTCGATTTAATTTATTATTCAGTTCAAAAGCGCATATCTCTATCAATATCGTAATAAAATCTCAGCAAAATTCCTACGTAAACTGATCTGTTTTTGGGTTGCTAATAATAAGTGCCCAAAGTGCTGCTTCAGATCTGCATAGGTTCAGCGTAGGTAGAATCATGAACAAAATTGTATAATCAAACTCGATATAGAAAACTTGTCTAAGGATGGTATGTTCGTTATTCTAATATAAATCAAGAAAGTTTTTATTTAACCTCGGTCGGCTTAAATGTGTTTCAACTCCTAAATCCACTCAGGAAATAATGTAAAATGCTCTATACGCGAGTGTAGCGATTGTTTGTACCTTAACTCAATGACCAAGGGAGGTTCAAAATGACTTCGACTTTGGTAAGGCAAAATTTCCCGAAGCTTAACCATGGGTGGTCGGACCGCCGTGACGGATGGACAACGAGAACTAAAGGGACGAAAACGTGCGTAAGACAAGCAGCAGTTACCGAACTATTCTACTATACTATTCGTTAGGTCATTCCGGTGACAGCTAAACCAGGGCTCCTTCACTTACTTACATACTGGATCTTTCGTCATCCATCCACCACCCATAGGCGCGACCACTCCATCGAAAAGCCAAAGTAAGAAAAGAGAAAAGTACAAAACGAAATATAAAACTGTAAACTAATTTAATACTAAAGCGAGAGAGAGAGCCGGTACGTAAAGTCGACTTCACTGCCGAAGTCAGACTGCACTCTCTAGTTTAGCCAGGACAGCTAACCTCGACTATTTCCCAGTCTTTAACCAATAAGAAACAATCTAATAGAAACAAGAGTCTCTAAATTTTAAGCAATAATCCAATGAAGTTATAGTTGCAGCGGTTCCACTCCAAAAAAGTGCGGAGGGTCAATTAAGGATATCTATAGGGTCGTAAAACTTATTACTCGGCTTGAAGATGCCAAGATTTAGCAAACTTTTAAGCTAAAAGTGCTTCTTCAGTACTTTTGCGAAGAAATGCCCTACATTTGAAGGTAAAATCAATCCATAACCGTCAATCATTTCTTATTAGTAAAATTTCGTACCAATTTAATCCAATTTCAAATAAGTTTCATATAAAGTTATATATACCTTAATATTTGATCGATCGATATATCAAAGTAAATTCCTATATTAGCTATAGAGCGTCCTTTAGTTTATTCCGAAGACTTTTAGAAGTTTCCGATACTTACATATTTATAAACCTTATATTTTATATAAGAATTATATTAGTTTATAATTCGAAATTTCGAATTTTCAAATCAAATTATATAAAAGTTATATTTACTTAATAAATATAAATATATATTTTGATATAAAGTACTCTTAAGCTTAGAAATTCGATATAAAATTAGTTAAGCTTGATAAGGTCAGACTTATTTGCTTAAGAAGCTCGCAAAGAGGCTTCTCAGTATTTGGACAACAGAATCCAGCTAAAGGTATAAACTTTATTTGAACTTCATATAAAGTTAGTATAAACCGGCGATTATTTGAATTCAAGACTGTTAGCTTATGACATACAACTCAGCTTTCTATGGTGTTTATGATGAATTATAAATACATTCACCAAGCAGCCGGCGCGATGTAAACACTAATAAGAACATTATGCCAAACTTGATATAAACTTAATATCAACCATCTTATTTACTTAATAAATAAATGAATTTCATATTAAGCTATATGTATTTATTCCATATAAACTGATATATCAACATATATACTCATATATTCGGGATCAGCGTCCGCAGAAACAAGACGCTGCTAAGTACACATACATTGGTAAAAGCACGTAAAAAGGGCTTCCATTTTTTCGATTGACTCCAGTGCGCCAAAAGGGCTGCGAAACTGGAGTCGGCCGTCCAAGCCGAGCATCTTGATACGTAACACGTTAGGCTTCTGATTAGAAAAGGGAAACCGGTCGTCTTGGGCGACCCCATCGTAGTTTTCGATAAATAATTGAAAAGTTTATGAGACTTTCACGGGTTCAGGTTGCTTTTTTGTGAAGAGGTTTATTTTGTGTCCGATTTAATGAGACGAATCCAATAATGGGTCACACGCTTATCGTGAAAATTCCTTCAAATTTCAGGGGGTACGGTACCCAGGGTGTGCACAGAGGATCTAATCCGGGCTCGAACAAAAGCCTCGGGCCCAAAGAATCTAAACATAACGTTTATATAATCGTATGTCTATTTATTGTTAAAATAGCTAATTAAACGTATTTACAATTTTCATTCAAGTTCCAGAAGTATATATAGTTATTCCCTATATAGTTATTAAGTCCATGGTTCCCGGTCGTATTTCCAAGGACCGGTCTCATTGTAAAGACCCAAGAATTCTTTATCGAAAATATTTAGCTCTCAGTTTACGATTTCCCAACGGTTCCGGAGTTAAGGGGCGAAGCCGCAAAGACCCTCAATTCCGAATAATAGCTATAATAACGCTATAATTCAAGTGTATAGCAATCGATATATTCATGGAATTATAATATAAATTAAGTATATAAATGGAGGCTTTTATGGCAAAAACACATGGCATGGTACGGTGAATAACAACAATAACAATACGGTACTCATGTGACCATGTTACAATAATGATATCAGCCCGTTATGATCATGAAAACGTCGCCGGTGCAGACCGAAGTATTGGAAATACATAAGTATATAGTGAGGGAGTCGGGCATAGCGGTTCCTGAAAGGTTACGCAACGCGTAGTGACTTTAACTGGGCGACGACAGGGTCGCGCACAATAGGTTCATTGTTTCGGGAAGGTCGGTGTATGGTCTAAAGTTGCACAAGAAAAGTCATTGGTTTCGTATCCTCTCTAACCATACACTGGAGCGGGCAGAGCGCATCAACTTCCTTCAACGCCATTGTCGTCGTGGGTTAGCCTTAAGAACAGTTTGATGACAAAAATTCGTAAATGTTATCCATTAGGCTGTGGACAGGATTAATCTATCTCGTAACGATCCAGCATGGATCTGTTACATATCTTAAATTTTTAAGGGGAAATTATTTGACTCCCTAGTTGGGGTGGGAATATTAAATAGTTGTTCGAGGGGAATTCTAGGTTCATATCACAGGATACGTCCTCTCTAGGTGTTTTACCTAAATGCTCGCGGTTTCAACATTAATTCTCGTATTGTAATTTCTCCTATGACTCACCTACAAGTGTAATAAAATATAACAAATCTTCCTGCTGTGTATTATACTCACAACATACTACCAATAAGTACGAATATTTTACCGCAACTCGGGGAACATTAGCTCCGCCGAGAACGCAACAATTGATTTAAAGTGCATTGGAAACACTGCGACTATGCTGTAGTACCACTTAAGCTTTAATTCACATGAATACACATGAATATGGATACGTATGAATTTCTAGAAACCTTATCAGAATGCATTAAAGCGCCTTAAAACAATGATTTGAAAAGACTGCGTTATTTGAGGCATTTTTAATTTAGTTTGCAAGCAAACACAGGTGCTATTATAAAAACAATAATCAGAAAAGTTGAAGCTAGCAATAAAACGAATTAGAAAAATAATCATTTTTAGGACGGTGCCGTTGAGATAAGGGTTACGACTCAACGAGGTGACTCTGACAAAATAATATATCCTAAGCTGACGCTGCAGCCTTAGTAGGAACATTGTTCTCGGATACGTTACCAGATTGTTTTTCAACTTTAATCCTGATACATTGAAATTCATATTCGGTGAAACGAGGTTGAAACTGCAGCACGCGCTAGAAATCTCGAGAGAAATGTAGAAAGAGCGAGTTCAAATCAGTAGCGAGCGAGTGGCTCGCTCAAAATTTCCAAATTAATGAAACAAATTAATAACAAATTCGATTTTTAGATGAAATTTCTTTCGAGCGAGTGTTGAGCGAGCGACAGTCATTTTTCCCGTGCACTATTGTAATGTGTAGGACAAATTTGCTAAAATTATAAACTATTGACATTGTTATTTTGCAATAAGTCCACAAATTTGGAGCCAATTAACGTCTGAGCAAGCCATACTCTGCTGGCCAGGCAGTAACCGGAATTCCGTTTCCGGCGAAAATCGTGTTCCGGTTACAGTTCCGGCAAAGGGCAAAAACCATACCGCAACCGGAATTCTGGTTTAAAAAATTTTATTTAAAATTTTCCACATTTCTGCTTCATCTGTGGCCCAAACATATGTTTTATACATATATACAGCCCATAGGCCCATATATTATATAGAATGATCAAATCCCAATACATCCAAGCAAAAGAAAAGATTATCGCAGCAATTTAACGTGTCAAGTGTAAGTAGGACGCATAATTTTAGTAAGAATTTTTCATCTTAACCTGCAGGAGTTTGTTAACAAAAGTAAGCCAGGTCGATGATTGTTGCAACTATTTTACACATTCAGAAGTCTGCGGAGTATGTCCGAATTAAACCGGTCCAACTCAGTAACAGAGTATGGATTGCGTAGAAGTACTTAGTGTAAGATTGGCTAACATAAATTGCGCCAAGCACCAGTCAGTGCGCTTGTAAACATTGTAAATCAGTCTACATTGAAGTAAAGTAACGTTAGAAACTGCTTTCTTGGCAATGAACTGTATTTTTTGAACTGTGCGAGCAGTATCACAGTTTGTCTCATTTATAGCATTTTGATTAGAAAGTTATCATTATGATCTAACTGGCGGGCACTGTTTGCCCAACACTAGCCTAAACAATGTCTCTGACCACTGATCAAAAATTACCTTCTTTTATTTTCTTTTAGAACCATACAAACCAATAATTTCAAGTTTTGTACAGAACAAAATCTAACAAACGTATGTGGTAGTAAAGAGACGCGACTGGAGACAGAGCAAAGGTGTATATTCTTCGCTCCATGCGTTGTAAGCACTTTGAATTTGACGCGGCGTGTAGTGGAAGACTTTTTTGCTCTGTGTGTCCAAAAATCTACATATTGATCGATAAATAAACATTATTAGCTTCCTCAGCATCTTTAAAGTTTCAGAAAGGCAATAAGGCCATCGCAATACATTAAGGTTAACGAAAAAATTATTTTTAATACATTTTAAATCCACTATACCTACATTTCTTCCTTCATCTGTTTTACTATATATATGTTTCGAAAACCAGGTTCCGGTTCAGGATCCGGTTTTAATGAACGGTTCTGGTTGCTGCCTCCGGTTCAGGTTATTCCCTGCTGCTGGTATACCAATTTAATCAAGTTTAATTAGCAGAATGCACCCAGTCAGAGAAAAGGTCAGTTATAAGAGAAATGTACACATTTTGACCAGATTTATATATTCGCTTTGCGTTTTACAAGAAAATAATAATTGTTTAGAGCATTTGCACAAATGAGCGCTGTTCGCTCACAACTTTCTCGTGCGGAAATAAATTTTTACTATGAATATTAATAGTTGTCTTTGTTCGCTATCTGCTCGCTATTCGCTCGCTCGCTCGTTAGGCGATGTGAATGCTATAATTTCTGTTTCGGGTTTTCATGTGCTCAAAAACTCATCAGTTGGCGCTTTCAAACTGGGTGCCTCCCCTCGGTCTGTCCTCCATTTCGCACTCCAAAAATTTGGGCGCTTTCCACTTAGATTTTTAAGCTAAAAATGCGAAAAACGTTTTTACAGTTTTCGCAGCTTTTACAACTTTCCGATGAGGAGGTCTCATTTCGTACCTAACTCCCCCGGTCTGGGAGAGTCCATGGACGAGCCAAATCAGCGGGCATAAAATGTGTATTTGGAAGACATTTGTAAAAATTTGTAAAATATTTAAGCAAAATTTTTAACCCGAACTTCGGATTAGGCATATAGTACTTGTCTTTTGACGGAGCCGGAACATGGTTTTGGCCAGAACCAGTGTTTCGGCTACTCCGTGGTGTGCTGCCGCTTCTCCAAATTGTAGATGCTTGTTCGTGCCTCGCGTTAAAATTTGGAACCCATTGGTCCAATTCCCACGGTCGAATCTTTGTGCTTTTTTCCGATAAATAACACCTTCAGATTATACAAAAAATGTCAATATTTTTAACTCCATTACAAAAGATTCATTTAAAATTACGTAAAAAATTGTCAAAAATTGCTTCGAACCTCAATGACACGTTCTGACACGTGTATTAAAAACTATATATTAAATATTTAGTTATTTGCATAGAAAAAGTTTGGATTGCGGTTTTCCAAATAGAGTGAGGGCCCATGTGTCGTGTATCAACCTCCCTCAGTTCATACCCCCAAGTAAATTTGGTATTCCTTCAGTTCTTGCCTCCAGGTACTTTCCTGTGCGGCTAAAAATTGGCGAATTTCATTTGTGTGCCTAAAACATATGCAAATTATTCGCTATTATGCCTAAAAATCCCAAAATGTTACCCTGTGGTTCCAAAAATAGCTTAAATTTTCCCCTTCTTACAAATCAGGAATTGCAATCAGTCGTTAAATTACAGACATTGACGTTTTCTGACAGATACGGTGCTTCATGGTCCCCCAGAATAACTGTGGGGATTTGTCCCCAAGTATTTTTAGAAAAAAACCGTTCCAAACTGAGGACTTACATGTTCTTACCAGGCAGGCATTATTTTGGTGGTTTGGGGAAGACATTATTTATATTTACTCGTCCAAGCGGAATAGGAGAGTGGGCGACTCATTTGTTGCTCCTTATTTGCTTCTAGGTAATATAAGCTCCAATATGGGCTCCAATGTAAGCCTGGCAAAGTTTTTCAGGGAATGGAGAATCCAATAGTGAACAATTTTCCTTTGAAAAGGTAAAATAAAAAAATTTAAAATCCACAAATTGATTTGTCAAAACTAAGTGGAATAAATTGGTATTTCTCAATGGTTTTAAGACTTGCACCTGAAGGATATTAGGCCTTTCAAACAATAAATTAAATGGGCTCAGTAGTTATTAAGGAGTTCAACGGAAGTACGAACTGACCGCGGTGCTGAGCTCCCCCCTCTGACGAATAAAAGGCTTCGCTTCGATCCAATCAATTAGTCATGTCTAGCTTATATTGATAAAATATGTAGCATATGGTAACTTCTGGAATTGTACATGTCTCCACTTCTCAATCTTAATACATTATTATAGAGTAAAGGGTTAAACTAACTTCCAAAAGACGTTGTTTGTTTTTGAGCCGCAACAAAGTTTCGAATCACCATTCTCCGCTGAGCAACAAGTTGCTCATACCGTTGCCATAACATATCGAGCTGAACCAGCGAATTGGGATCCAAAGCAAACCTTAATTATAACATATTTTCTGTGATTCATAATACATATTATGTGGTATTTGAAATGAAAAAATCTTACATCGACGTGACACAAGTAGTAAAGTAATGGTACAATCTTTGACCAAAAAATGTTTGCAGTAACCACAATTAAGACTGTTGGTTGATACCACTTTGTATGAAAGACAAACAGGAATTGAATAAATTAAATTTTTCATTCAAAAGTTTCTGACGTCTCCACTGTGGCGCTAAAAGACATTGCAGCATCAAGGTTCGGTCAATATAGTCTCATACGTTACGATTTGCAATTTTCACCATACGCAATGAAAATACAATAAATCTTAGTAATTTATTGTTATCTGTTTTCCGACGGTCATGTTATGTGTGTGTTTACATAATTTAGCTTTTTGTGGATATTTGTAGCTTATATCCCGTTCAGCAACAGAATTTTACAGTTACTGACTGAAAATACTTAATAGACTATTTTTGCATAAAAACAATAATTAAAGTATAACCACAATACCAGTAATATTTTCACTATTAGAATGGTTCTTCCGTAAAGAATTACTTTTGATACATAGTGGTTAAGACAGCTTTCATAATAAAACGTTATCCGAGCTTCCATTATACTGGTGCTAATGCGGGAAAATAGGAAACAGCTGAATTCTGGAAAATAAAGAAAAGTACACATTCGATGCGTCCAAACCTGCACCTTAGTTATTTTCGCTTTTAAAGAATACATCCATTGCTCGAAATCATTGGCAGTAATTTATTATCACCTATTTTTGAGAGTCTTAGTACATTTTTTAAGTTAGCTAAATTAATAACTTCGAAGCGCGGTTGAAACAGAGCGAGAGTGGTTGCATCCAATGGTCATTTTGTGCACTCACTTGTAATAGGCTTTGTGTTTGATGTATATACTACATTAAAACCTTTGTAACCGTGATCCCGTTGAAAACCTTAAAACCTCTTTGACACTAAACACATCGAAGACAACTGAAAACGCATGAAGTATTCGTGCTAGCTCGAGATAACCAAACCACCGTATCCGGCATACTCAAAAATCTATTCATAGAACACTTTCCATGCCCTGTAGACAATATATAACCAAGACACTGAAGACAAGCTACATTATACTCTGGCGATCAGATTCATTCACCCTAAACCCATTGAAAATATCTGAAAAGGCATGAAATATTCGCGTTGGACTCTAAATAATCAAACCGTCGAATTCAGCGTATTGAAAAAGCTATACAGACCATGCTTGGTGCCCTGCACGCAATATATAACCAAAAACTCAATACGTTTTGAAAATCGGGTTCGTAGAATGTAAAACCCTTGAAACCCCTTAAAAAGGTATAATATATTCACGTTGTGCTCTAGATAGCAATACAATCTTATCCACCATACAACCTAATAGGCACTCATTCGTTGTAAGGAAAAACGCAAGAATGTTTAAAAATCGCTAGTTCTGGTAAGAAGTCGACGAACCATATTCGGCCCCACAGCGGTCCTGAGCTATCCAAATTGGGGGCTGGCATTTTTTGGTTCCCCTGGTTCCAAACAGGTCCCCTCGGGTCATGCCCCAAGGCAAAATTTTGGGCTCCCCCCGGTTCACCGCCTGAGAGAAAATTTTTGAGTTTACAATCAGTCTAAAGTACAAAAAATTTGATCAAAATTTGTACTAAAATGCCGTTCTGAAGCCAAAAATTTCCCAAATTTTGTCAAAATTTGCTTCAAAATCGCTTTATCTCTCCATCAAAAGAGTTGTGGCAGTGTTTCTGACACGATGTTTAACTATTTTTCTCTTGGCAAAAATGCCCCCCCTGTCAAAATCGGGCGCCCCCGGTTCGGAACCAGGGCTCCCCCACTGGCAAAATTTTCAGCGAATGGAGAGCCCAGCGGTCCAGCGAGTGGTGCCACAAAAATACAGTTCATGGTCAGAAAAGTTGTAAACCTCGATGAGCTGGTAATGTCTCGTTGCCCTCGGTATTTCGATGCGAATCCTGCTTCGCGAGATATGGGCTGCGAAAGACTTGTACCTGTATGGCCAGATTTGGCAAAGAATCCTTAAAACATGTTTTTGTCATTTCGACCCTGAAGATGGGGTCAGAGCTGTTCGGGTTCAACTAAAAGGCAGATTCTCATCACTTTTGCTATCGAAAAAAAATTGCCGAAAATCATCCAACCGAAGATTAGTTATGCATGACAGAAACACACACAAAAAAATTTTAACGATTTTCTCACTAGAACCCTCAGTGGAAATTTCGGTCGCTCCGTTTGAATAAAGGTCATAACTTAGGAAGAGTGGTGTTATTTCTGCAGATTAAAAACTAGTAACTTTGTCTTGTGGCCAGGGTATCAAATTAGCAATAACAAAGTATCAACAATACCTAAATACATAAATATAGCATCTACCACTCCAAAATTTAGCTTAATAACCTAATTTTGTATGGTTTTATGGTCGTGTTGGCGTGCAGGTCTTCGGTACACGTTGGGGTCGAGTGTTCGAACCGTTCTGTATTGTCAAAGCGTTGGGAATGAAGCCATCGGAGTTTGCATTGAGGGCGCTAGAGGGAGCATAATGAAAATTTCTGTTTTGTCTGTCATTATCACTCATAACTCACCTGCGGGAGGATGCATTTCGACAATTTTTTGCTTGAAAGTAAAATTGACGAAGGTGTACCCGTTAGTGCAAACCCACCTTCGAGGTTTAAACGGCAAAAACATACTTTTTAAGGGTTCTTTGGAAAAAAATCTGGCCATACGGGCTGAATGTTTCGCAGCCCATATCTCTCGAATCAGGAACAGCTCGTCGAGATCAAAAACTTTGTGAACAACAAATTTCATGTCGAACCAGTCCCCAATTCCGTGTGGATCCCATCATGGACAGTAGGCCCTTTGCTAGTAATATCGATTTTTCAAAATTTGACATGCTACTGTGTGTTTTTGCTGACAAAGAGCTACTATTAGGTTATCAAGAATGCTGCATACGGTAGTTTTGTTATCCAAAGTCCAACTTGGTTATACTAGTTGCTGGTCTCAGGTGGTGAATGTAGAATGTTGTATATCTAATTTAGAGCACCGCTACATTGTGCATTAAGAAGGCGGACAAGATGAGCCTAATATAAACCATGTTGCTTTAATAGTTGATGAAATGTACTCGCTATACCCGTTGTAGGACCATATATATATTATATAAACTTACGATGTGCAACTGCTTAGAAGATGAAGTTACCTGCAATGTGGTACTAATAACACCCGTATAGCTCAAGTATTATCGTAAATTTTGTTGTTTTCATGTATTTGGGTCTCATGGGTTCATTTAAAACACTTTCTTGGCCCAACTTTACAGTGCAAATAATGCTAACAGCAGCATACTATGCAATGCCTGAACTGCTCTAAAAATGGCATCACGATCACCTACATAGCTCGAGCAGATTGCGAAGATAATGGTTTTTTTTCTTCTGGCTACATTTAAACGGATTTTGAGCCAGATACTGCAACCGACAAATTGGATTCGCCTGAACAAACAAAAATAAATATATGGATCGGCAACTACGTATACTGTGAGTAATCCAGTGGTGATTAATATTGCAGTTATAACCTATAATAATACCAACATAACTTAAGGTGTCCTTTTATAGTTCTGTTGACAGAAAGCAAAATAGAGAAAACGATATTCCCTTGGTGAGAACATAATGATCACTAAAAGGCAAATTAAGTACCTATTTGCTTCTTTCCATAAATGTATTTGCTGAAAATTGCGCGCGTATATCGCGTCGATTTCCTCTTCATCCCAAATCTGTTCCAAAACTTGACCGTTTAAGACTGGCTGAAAATTAAACATAGACCAATAACCAACAACCACTATCAGTTATATTCTACAGGCGAAGGTCACGAAACTGCAGTCACTTTTTCAAGGAGTCCTACGATCTATACGTACACGAAAATTCAACCATGCCATATCACTTGGCATCTGATCATCTAAAACCTGTCTAGTCCTGACTTTTCAGCATATATGTGGTTACAATTTATGATTCAAATTACAAGATATCTCTCACAACTTAATGTGGCACATTTTGAGTTCATTTTCTACATCGAACGATATTTTAACTAATGTACAGAAATCGTCAAAAATCACCAAAATAACACGACAACCATGGTAAAAACACGATACTCCATGTTAACGTATATATATCGTGAGAAAACTAATGGCCCTAATATTATAGATTTATCTTATAAAAATCAACCGTTTATTATACAAACCGCCACAACAAAAGTGCAGTAACGTACAGAATTAAAAGAAAAATTTTCGACCTTACTGGGCAGCTGAAACTTCTTCGCGAACTATACGAGAAAAAAATTGCTTTTATTTTTGACCGTAACTGTTCAATTTTATAAAACTATAAGTAGATGAAAAATGCTGTTCTGCCATCGTCCCCTGCTGCTACCAGAGCCCATTCTGGGAGGGTAGAAGGAATGAGATGCTGCCACGATGATGTACAACGCTGGCACAGCCTGGTACAGGGTAATACCCACTTTGCTGTCTCCTGCTAGGTGCCCGAGAAGTCACTGCACGGTGCGGCTCAGTGCAGCATCAACCACATACCAGCTGGTCCATAGTCTTTGCCTACGTTCTCCTGTCCGTCTCTTAAACACTGGAAAAATAACAGAAATTATCAAGACTTTTAGTAAGTCTAAACAACCAAAAAACATAAAAGGTAGGAAAATGAATCATCAACGAAAATTCATATATTTTTATTCATTTTGAGGTCTCATAACTCATTACTTTTTTTCACTCAAATATATAATATTTACACAGCATTTATATCGCTAATATCTGAAATTGCCATTGTATAATTTTTCAGAAATCAATATAGTCGATAATGAGTAAACGTCCGCAGCATAGACGCCATAACAACCTTTAAAAATAGAGACTAAGATCAAAATGTGAGTTTTAATATTATAAACGTGCCCCTCCGCTAAGCAAGACTATTTCGTTCGAGTATGGCAGACGTGAATAGCTCCTATAAGCAAGACGTATTCCATCTGAGTATAACAAACGTTAATACATTTATATAGGTAAGACCAAGAGTTCATTATAACCCTAAGAGAAGATGACATAATAAGACGTTCGTGGCACACTACATTATATCCCTTGTGGGATGACTCATTCCACTGTTCCTTTATTTGTCCCTCTTTTCGGTTGGTGGAGGGGTATAAATTTTTCACTGACATGATCCTCCCCAACTTTCAGCCAAAATTCCAACAAAAAATAAAAATTTGTACATTGCGAAAGTTGGGAGGACACAACAAAAATTGGGGTTAAGGCAGAACGAAAGTTCGGGGGACAGGACAAAAGTTGGAAACTTGTCCCCTGCGCCCGAAAAGTGGAACAAATAAAATAAAAATAGACAGCGTCATCCCCCAAGAGATATAATGTAGTGTGAACTGAGAGTCACACACATATCCAAGAATTAATCATGAACTCTTGCTAAGACGTATGATGTCCGAGTGTGAAAGGTATGAAGCAATATAACAGCTAGCGAACTAATCAAAATCCCGAGCGTATCCCAGTGGTCACTGTTATTGCGGAAACGTAAATAGCGAGAGCGATTTAAGCCGAAAGCGACAATCTATTTTCAGATATCCGCTTTCGACCTTACTGTAGTGCGACCGTCCGCTTGCAGACGATGTCAATTGAAACAAACTAGTAGAGATATATTACAGTCCATTGTAGACGATAAAGACAATAGTACCGATGTTCGTCATAACTTGATGTCGGCAAAACATCACATAAAACTAGAAATTTTTCGGCACCGCTTCTAACCACCTCCACAATGCAAAACGCAAAATAGTCTATATATTCAAATCGCTATAAAAATCATTGAAGTATTCGTATATATAATTCTGTTTTACCAAATATGAAATCCTCGAACAAAAATGTATCTGCTCGAGCAACACGATCGTCTGATTCTGGTCCTACACCTGATGTCATCTGCTCTACTCCTTCATGTCAACGCGCAATAAATTTTGAATGTGGCGACTCTTCGGTATCATGCAGCTGCTGCAAGAAACAATTCCATCTCAAATGCACAGATCTAACTCAAACTATCTTCAAAGAGCTCTCCAAAACGCAACGGTCAGTGTATTGGTTTTGTGAATTCTGTCGCGATATAGGGGGTAATCTACTTACTAGCGTTACTAGTCTAAACGCTAAAGTTTCTGATATCGATGCGCGTGTAACTGTGCTGGAAAACGCAGCCCCGCCCACGACGTGTGATCCCGACGCCATTGTCAAATCGACGGTGAACGAAGTACTTGAAATAAATAGACGCAGTCGTAATGTCATCCTGTTTGGTCTCCCAGAAAAAGCCGTCGGCTACGAAACTCCGGACTGGGATATCTCCCAGCAAGTAATTTGTTTCGAGCTATTAAGGTGCCAGATTCTGTAAAAATTATTGCTGCGTCCCGTTTTGGCAAATCGAAAATGGGTAAAGTTAGACCGGTTAAACTTATATTGAAGGACCCGGAATCTCGTAATATTGTCTTCGGCAAAAGTAGGTCTATCGGTGACACCAATTTTAAAGGCTGTTATATGAAACCCAATCTTACACCTATGTAACAAAAGGAAAACGAGAAGTTAGTCGTTGAGTTGAAGGCACGCATATCCAAAGGCGAATCGGTTCAAATAAAGCGTGGCAAAATTGTCGCCAAAACGGCAGTGGACGAGTCCCCATTCCCATCGGAAACAACTGCTACCGCAGTCAGCGATTCGGCATCTTCTGTTAGTACCACCACCGCATCGGCTCAGCCGGGGGACGGAGGGAAATAACTATTGCTCAAAATAGTGGTGTTAATTGTATTGTTTCAAGCCATGATGCGTGTTTAAATGTAGCTGATAGTTTGCTTACTGCTAATTCTAATGTTTTATCAATTAATCGCTCGTCTAACGTTTTATCTGATGTTGTCAAATGCTAAACTTTTAACTATTCACTATGTTGCGATTCTGTTGGATATATATACCGTGAATTCTATGGTCCTGCGACTATATCAACTAAGAAAGCAAACCCGAACACTGTATTTGATCTACGTAAAATTAGAGCATTTATGTGTAACTGTTGTAGTTTAATGAACAAACTTCACGTTTTGAAATTGACTATACATCACCTAGGCTTCCCCGAGATTATATTTTTGTGCGAGACATGGGCAACATCTCCGGTCGCAGATGCAGAGTTAGCTTTGGAAATCTACACCGTATTCCGATCAGGTCGTACAGCAAAGCGTGGCGGCGGCGTAGCGATATATGTAGTAAACCATCTCTGTCCAGTCCCGGCTAAATTAATCGAAAATTCTGAGTACAATGACATTGTTGCCTGTTCTATTCCACGTATTCATGGAAAATCATTACTGCTCATCTGTGTATATATCGTTCCGACTCGAACACTCTCGCGCAAAACACAGAATTGTACAACATTATCTCGGAACTAAACGATCACAATTACGATGCGGTAGTGGTGGCTGGTGACTTTAACATGAGGTTGGTTGACTGGGGCAGATTCATATGGCCCCCATCATGCGACGAATTTATGGACTCTGTCCTCACTGCCGGTCTAACACAGCTAGTTGAGCAGCCTACCCGTGAAAACAACATACTGGACCTGGTCCTCACGGATGACGACAGTCTTATTGACAACGTCGCGGTCACTGCAGGCTTGGGAAGAAGCGATCATTTCGGATTAACCTTTGATATCATTCATCAGCATCGTAGTAGTCACCCAGATTTACGTCGACGCATATACAAAGCTACAAATTGGACGTCGTTCAACGCCAGCCTGCAAGATAGTCTAATGAACCAGCGCTTTGACTACCTACACGTTGGTTGGACAAATCTGAAACTAGCAATCGACAACGCTGTAAACGAATGCACCCCGCTCGTCCGCATACAACCAAAACGCAAACGCCCAATGTGGTCTGATGCTGCATGTTGCAGAGCTATATCGTCCCAATCAACTGCCCACAGACGGTATCAAAGAAATTCAACCCAACATAACCTTGCTAGATATAGGGCCGCATATGATGTAGTAGACATTGAAACGAAAAGAGCTAGGCGGGCGTTCGAGTCCAAATTAGCAGCCAACATAAAGCTAGATGCCAAGTCGTTTTGGGCATACACTCGCAGCCTTAGGGGCCACAAACAAATATTTTCACTTGGACCAATGAAAATAGATGATGGGAGCTACGCTGAGAGCGACGACGAAATTGCCGAATTGTTCATTAGGTACTTCAGCTCTGTGTATCAGCAGGAACGGAACCGCCGCTCGAACGCCCGTCGCCCGCCCCCTGATGCACTGCAGCTACACTAGGTATAGTCAACTTTACTGAAGCAGGGGTTGCTGAAGCCATCAAGTCTTCGAAAATGTATGCAGCTGCTGGTCCAGACGAAATAACAAACGAAGTGCTAATAAATTGTGTAAATACGCTTGCGCCCGTGCTCGCGAGGTTGTATAACTCATGTCTCGCCTCAAACGACGTTCCCTCGGATTGGCTAAACGCATCTGTCTGTACTATTTTCAAAGGAAAGGGATCCCGATACAGTGTTGAAAATTACAGACCAATTAGTTTGACTTCAACTGTAAGCAAAATTATGGAAAAACTCGTAGCAATTGAGCTACTCAATCACGGCGTGCAACACATCATCAACAAATCGCAATTCGGATTTCTAAGAAAACGCTCCACTGAACTGCAGCTTCTCGACTTTGTAGACTGGATCACAGAAATTATAAACGGCGGCGACGGTGCAGACGTCATCTATCTAGATTTACAAAAGGTTTGATCGCGTTCCACACAGACGGCTGGTGCGCAAGCTTGAGATGTATGGAATTGTTGATCCATTATTATCGTGGCTATCGTCCTTCCTAACGGGCAGGCGTCAATCGGTGGTTGTAAACGGTTCTCGTAGTAGATGGGTCAACGTTCCAAGCGGGTCCCACAAGGATCCGTCCTGGGCCCGATACTTTTTCTATACTACATCAACGATATCGACTCATACGTCTCGTCTAAAATCTACAAGTTTGCAGACGACACAAAAATCTGTCGGCGTATAAGCAAGCACCGTCCAGACTTGGATATCCAAAGCGTCGAAAACGATCTGTTAGGTGTAAAGGCATGGTCAAACGATTCTCTAGTCGATTTCAACGTTGCCAAATGTTGTTGCCTCCATTTCGGTCGATCAAACCTCCATCACAATTATTCCGCCATCCCAAATCGTTGTACTGAGCGCAATTTAGAAGTCTGGATCAGTGACGACCTAAAACCATCGAAACACTGCAGTGAAGTTGTTAGCCAATGCTCCCGAGTGATTCAAGCCTTTCGACGCACTTTCGCTTACCCATCACGCAATATATTTCTGCCTATCTATAAAGCGTTGATACGGCCCCGCTTGGAGTACGCTTCAACCTGTTGGTCGCCCCATTACCTCCGGGACAGCAAACTATTGGAGAACGTGCAGCGTAGAGCAACCAAGCTTGTTCCCGACATCGCCCATCTTCCATATGAGCAGAGATTACAAAGTCTTCAACTACAAACACTCGAAGTCCGCAGGGTACGTTCCGACCTAATAATGGTGTATAAAATGGCACACGGACTAGTTGATGTACCTCTCTGCCGGTTCTTCATCACCAATAACAATGACCTCAGAGGACATATGCTGAAACTTCGCGCTCGTGTTCATCCGCGTCTCAACTGCTCTCGTTATTGCTTCGCATACCGCGTAGTCGATCACTGGAACGCATTGCCAGCTACAGTCGTATTTGCGCCCAATCTGCGAAAGTTCAAAGAGATGTTGCACTCGTCTCGCACACTCCCAAATCCGTGAACCGCCCGCGCTGCTTTGTGGTTTTTCACTTTCAGGATACGATACTCTCTAAACCAATACGCGCAACCGATCTCCATCGGCTAGCCATTTGCCCGATGTCACTTCTCAAGGTGCGATATCAGGTGCGATAACAAAAACCAAGAATTATAACAATATCGAACAGAATAAAACACAAACTGAATGGTCATTACATACATAAGTTTTTTGATACAATGAATACAATAGGTTAGTAATCTTTATCTGGTGCGCAGCATGAATATTTTATATCTTTTCCGCTTGTTTCTACGATCTTGGGCCGACCAACCCCATTTCTAGAATATAGCCTGTCTTCAGCTGTTTGGTTATATAATGAACGCTGTCTGAACGTTTTGAGCGGCCCGTGTAGGTCTTTTCGGAACGTTGAATATGACGATATGGTTTAGACTCCATCATTCTTTTGCTATACCGCATTTTTGAGATGTTTAAGGTGGACCATCGGAAAGCCCGATTTACCCAAATATTCAGTCCGCCGCCTCTTATTTGGTTATCTGTTGTTTCCTTCCATTCACCATTAGCTTGCCTCTCCATACAGGGGCAGGGGACTCAACGATTTTAGAGCTACAGTGTTTCGACGGTTCCGTTCTTGGCTGCACTACAAGTCAACCTTCCACCACCCACCAGGTATTTTGAAGTTACCTGAAAAGTGATGCTCGTAACAAAATGGGTTATAATAAAGCTCAATACTGCTGCTTATATTTTTTCTATTCACTACAAAAATTGCGGCCTGCAGAAATACGCATTTTCAATACGTAAATGATAAATATACAACAAAATCTACGATGTTTATATGTGGTAAAGGCATGAAAAGTTCGATAAGATGCAATTATAAGACAATCACTTGGCGTGGACGCCACGGTTTTCACCCCAGCTAACGTGAGAGAAATTCCCCAGGAGTGAGGAATTTTGGTTCTGTGGAGGTCAGTAAACTAAACCTTTATATAACCAGAGTTTCGGTTCCTGTATTAAATTTGCATTTGTCGGAATCGAAGCACAATAATTGGTTTGTTACATATATAACTTGATAATCAAAAGCAAATTTAGTACACTTAAAAGTAAGTATAAACTGCTCGGATAAAACTGCGTAAAACAGGGAAAATTTTGACTTTGTGAACAACCAGCATAAACGTCACCGCAGAATTTGAGCTGATTTGAGCCCTTGATACTAGTCGCTTGCCTTCTCGCCAAGGTGGGAAATTATGAGTGTTAAATATGTAATTTAGAGAGACGTGCATAACCATATTGAGGTATCAACCTACAAAAAATGAGCCATAGTTAAACATTGAATATTTGAGCATATACACGCTTGCTGCGTATTTCGGCTTCTAGCCTAACTAAACAACACAAATAGAGATTTTAACCTTTCAAATCAGCTATCGTGCGATTATACTAGCCCAGCCAAAGTTGAGTTATATGTCTCACCCTAAAAACCCAACAGGAGACATTGTCCGAATTTTACAACTAAATTCACTGCTAGTAAGAATTCTAAACTTCGTTCGATTCACTCTCTACATTCAGAATTGAATAAAACCTACCAAAAGCCATGACACAGACGGTGAGATTACGAAGAAATTCATTAGGCCGTTGTCTTAATATTTTCTATTTCCTATAATTTCTGAAAAAGCATTACAATTATAAGATCCTTATATACTGTAATACAAAATTTGTTTGTTACAATCAACATGAAAGTGGGCATCAAAAACAATTCCAATCTATGTTAACTTCTACAAACCGCAGGAAGCTCGCAGGAGCATATACCCAGAAATGCTTCCCAACCAATGCACATTTTGTGTCCCACCTTATAAAAGTTTTCGGTATTTTCTCAATCTCCGTGAGCCGTCCTTTCCCACACTCGTGGAGCAGCCACATTAAAGGTCAAGTTTTCTCCACGATTCACTGAGCGAACGTCTGCACATTACCCATTTGCTCGACCAGCAACTTTAGTAATTCTTAGATATACCTGGCGGCGAACGGCGTTACTATACAGCCTGTCAAGAATGACACCACTTGCTAAGCCGCACCGGACGGCTACCGCACTTAACAAGTGATGCTACTTCCCTCTGAACCCCCTAATCTGCTCTCCCTGGTAATTTCTCACTCGACGCTAAGGGCTGAAATTCTTTAGCATTACTAACTAATATTCCGCTAATACGTATATATCAGGGAGTAACCGGAATTCCGGTTCCGGTTCCGGTTCCGGCGAAAATCGTGTTCCGGTTGCGGTTCCGGCAAAGGGCAAAAACCATACCGGAACCGGAATTCCGGTTTAAAAATTTTGTTTGAAATTTTCCGTTTTTTGCTTCATCCTGTAATCCAAACATATGTAATATATATTATACAATGATCAAGCTCCAATGCAACCAAGCAAAAGAAAAGATTAACTAACCAATTTGCCGTGTGAAACGTAAGTAGGGCACATAATTTGAGCAGGAATTTTTCATAATAACCTGCAGGAGTTTGTTAAATCAAAGCCAGGTCGATGCTTGTAGCAGCTATTTTACACATCCAGAAGTCTGTGGGATATGTTTGAATTAAACCGGTCCAACTCGGTAACAGAGTATGGCTTACGCAGAAGTACTTAGGGTATGCTTGGCTAACATAAATTGCGTCAAGCACCCGCCAGTGCGCTTGCAAACTTGCTAAATCAGTCTAAATTGAAGTAAACTAACGTTATCTGCAACGCAGCCAGAAACTGCTTTCTTGGCAATGACCTGTATTTATTGAAACTGTGCGAGCAGTATCACAGTTTGTCTCAGTTATGGCATTCTGATCAGAAAGTTATCATTATCATCTAGCTTACGGGCACTGCTTGCACAACGCTAGCCTAAACAGTGTCTGACAACTGATCAGAAAATTACCTTATATCTAATATTTTCTCTTAGATTTATATAAACCAATAATTTTAAGTTTCCTACAGAAGAACATGCAACAAACTTATGTGTAGTAAAGGGAGGCGACTGGAGACAGAGCGAAATGTGTATTCTACGCTCCAAGCTTTGTAAGCACATTCGATTTGACGCAGTATACGCAATGGTGTATAGTGGAAGACATTTTTTTGCTCTGAATGTCCAAAAACCGACATATTTGATCGATAAATAAACATTATTAGCTTCCTCAGTCTCTTTAAAGTTTCAGAAAGGCAATAATACCATCGCAATACATTAAGTTTAATGGAAAAGTTATTTTTAATGCATTTTAAATCCGCTATACCTTCATTTCTTCCCTCATCTGTTTTACTATATATAAATTTCGAAGACCAGGTTCCGGTTCCGGTTCCGGATCCGGTTTAAATGAACGGTTCCGGTTGCTGGTTCCGGTTCCGGTAAATTTCGGTTCCGGTTATTCCCTGGTATATATATAAGATTGATGCTATTTATTTCACCCTAGAATTTTTATTTGGGAAAATATTACTAAATTATGGTTAATTATTGTTTAAGGTACATATATGTGCAGCGATAAGCCAATAATAGGTTAATTCTTTAACAGCAAAGTACGAATCCAGAAACCACAATAGTTCTTTTAATACTCCACAAGCTACGCGTACTTCTTTACGCTGCAACCGCTGGACACTATCAGCGCATAAAAATATGAACATTCGTGTAAAACTCGTGAATCAAGGAACAATCTATAAAAAACAAGAACCAATTTAAGCTAAGCTACCTCCTACTGGAGCAGCTATGTAAGTATGTAAGCTTTAGAAAAAAACTATAAAATATCAATACATAACAAGCGCAATTCTTTTACGCGAACAATACTACAAGAGCCGGAATGATTTTTCTCGAACGTAGTTCTTTACGCTAATAATATTAAGCTTAGAAAGCGGACGTCGAACTCTCCTACACAACCTAACTCCAGTTGAGCTTTCACCGACTGACGGAAAGCAAAAAGAAGAGCTCTGTATGTTAGCTAATTGAAGAAACGATAGATTATCCAAATTAGTATAATCTTTGGACAAAGCAACAAAACAAAAATAAGACAAAATCACATGACGTAAAAGGAAGAAAGGAAGGGATATAATAGGTGAAAAAGTGAAAACCCGTGGTTTTTAGGAAATTTTTGGGTTTTTGGTGTTATTTAATCTGGTTTAGATGGTGGTGGGGGCTGGACTATGATTTGTTATGACGGCTATTGGATTATCAAATGGTGACGGGAATCGTCACCGAGGATGTGTGGTTCGTACGCGTGGCCAGTAGTATGCCGGTGGGATTATTGATTGTTCCTTGGTGAGCGTTATCTAGATCAGCGTACTTCTTATTCTTATGCGTTGCTGCGTGACTATTCGAGTTGCTCGATACGTGTTTCTGATATAAAGTAAAACCAGGCGAAGTTAGAATTTTTATTCAAAATTAGTAAATCGCACAACAATTGCTAATGCGGTTCGGTTCCACGTAATGTACTATGTAAGCACCTTGTCTTATGACTTCCGATAATTTGATCACCTCCAACTTAGTTTCGCCACTCTAATATTTGAACTCCAATTATTCTCGACCCTGCGTGAATGAAAAACTTGTGACACCTTGACAACACTCGATTTCTATTATTAATCCTTGTACAAAATATTTTCTCTCAGACTCACGTTTTCAGCACACTATTATTCTAAGTACGATATTTATTACTTGCAGTTAGAGTATGTATCACCAACTCCTTGTGAAGTTTGTACGAGACCGCCCGACGGATCGATCCGTACGTTTATTTGAATACCTTAACGTTAGCCTTACATTTACACTAGTACTTCCTTATGATTTCCTCTTTTGAGGTTGGCACGAGATCCCCGGACGGATCGATCCGCACGTTTATCTAAGTACCTTAACCTTTTCCTTAGAATTACGCTATTTAGTTCCTTAGAGCTACCAGTGCCGGACAGATCACTGATAGATCCTGAGTAATTGACATCTATTACTTTCCCTTTTAAGTTGGTACGTAGCCGCCGGACGGACCGACTCGCACGTTTATTTAATTACCTTATTCTTTTCCTTGGAATTAGGCTAATTAGTTTCCTTATGTTAGCGTTACCGCTGCCGGACAGATCAGCTAGGCGCATGTTATTTCGAGTACGTTTATGGTTAGTTAACGCTCGTTCTAGCTCAGGATTTATTCGGAATAATACGGATAAGGTAAATTATTAGAGTAATAAGTACCTAGATGTGAAGAATACTCACAACTCAACGTTAATTGTTTTTAGATTCCACACTAAAATATGTCAAGGTTTTTCCAGTGGTCTGATAATTCCAGGTATCGTTTCCAATTATCCACTCGCAGCTTCGTACTATGCACCACATCAAAAGCAAAACCAGAAAAGTATTAAATTCGATAAGCGTATAATCTGTAATTGTTATTTTTATGGTTTTTAATTGGGGTGGGGGTTGGATTATAATTTCTTATGACGGCTATCGGATTATTAAATTGGGAAGATATTCGTCACTCGTAGATGTGTGGTCCGTACGCATGGCCAGTAGTATGCCGGTGGGGATTATTGATTGTTCCTTGGCGCACGTTATTTCGGTCAGCTTATTTTTGTTTCCTTACGGCACTGCAGCGTGACTATTCGAGTTGTTAGAAACTTGTTTCCGATATAAAGTCAAACCAGTCGAAGTTAGAATTTTTATTAAAGGTTAGTAGATCGTACACAATTGACAATACGGTTCGGTTCCCCAGGGAGTAACCGTAATTCCGGTTCCGGCGAAAATCGTGCTCCGGTTGCGGTTCCGGCAAAGGGCAAAATCCATACCGGAACCGGAATTCCGGTTTAAACAGTTGTTTGAAATTTTCCACGTTTTTTGCTTCATCTGTGATCCAAACATATGTAATATATATTACACAATGATCAAGCTCCAATAAAACCAAGCAAAAAAGATTAATTAAGCAATTTTCCGCTTGAAACGTAAGTAGGGCACATAATTTCAGTAGGAATTTTTCATAATAACCTGCAGGAGTTTGTTAACAAATCAAAGCCAGGTCGTTGCTTGTAGCAGCTATTTTACACATCCAGAAGTCTGTGCGGTACGTTTCAATTAAACCGGTCCAATTCGGTAACAGAGTATGGCTAACACAGAAGTACTTAGGGTATGCTTGGCTAACATAAATTGCTTCAAGAACACGCCAATGCGCTTGTAAAGTTGGTAAATCAGTCTAAATTGAAGTAAACTAACGTTATCTGCAACGCAGCTAGAAACTGCTTTCTTGGCAAACAACTGTATTTATTGAAACTGTGCGAGCAGCATCACAGTGTATCTCATTTATAGCATTCTGATTAGAAAGTTATCATCATTATCATCTAAACTTACGGGCACTGTTTCTCCAACGCTAGCCTAAACAGTGTACCTGATCAGAAAATTACCTTCTATTATTATTCTCAGAACCATATAAACCAATAATTTCAAGTTTCCTACAGCACAACATGTAACAAATGTAGTAAAGGGAGGCGACTGGAGATAGAGCAAAAATGTTTATTCTACGCTCCATGAGTTGTAAGCACATTCAATTTGACGTTTGACGCAGTATACGCAATGGTGTATAGTGGAAGGTATTTTTTGCTCTGGGTGTCCGTCCAAAAATCGACATATTTGATCGATAAATACACATTATTAGCTTCCTCAGTCTCTTTAAAGTTTCAGAAAGACAATAATACCATCGCAAACCATTAATTTTAACGTAAAAGTTATTTTTAATGCATTTTAAATCCACTATACCTTCATTTTTTCCTTCATCTGTTTTACCATATATGAATTTCGAAGACCAAGTTCCGGTTCCGGATCCGGTTTAAATGGACGGCTCCAGTTCCGGCAAATTTCGGTTCCGGTTATTCCCTGGGTTCCACGTAACGCCACTAATTAAGCACTTTGTCTTATACTTTCCGAGTACTTGAGTACTTCCCTCATAATTGATCTCGTCACTACAATGTTCGGACTCCAGATACTCTCGACACTCCGTTTAAAAACGTGTAGCACCTTGACAACACTCGATTTCTATGATTGTGTCTTGTACCAAATATTTTCTTTCAGACTTACGTTTTTGAGCGCACTATTATACTGAGTAAGTTTTTTAGTACTTGTGATTAGGGTATGTATTAAGTAAATCCTCTTGTGAAGTTTGTACGAAACCGCCGGACGGTTCGATCCGTACGCTTATTTGAATACCTTAACCTATGCCTTAGATTTAAACTAGTACTTCCTTATGATATCCTTTTTTTGAGGTTGGCACGAGATCGCCGAACGGTTCGATCCGTACGTTTAGCTGAGTACCTTAACCTCTTCCTTAGAATTATGCTATTTAGTTTCCTTACCAATGCCGCACGGTTCACTGATAGATCCTGAGTATTTATATCTATTTACTTTCCCTTTTGGGTTGGTACGTAGCCGCCGGACGGTTCGACTCGTACGTTTAATTAATTACCTTATCCTTTTCCTTAGATTTACGCTAATTAATTCCCTATGTTACAAATCACTCTACTCTTGCCCAACGACGACAAACAATCGATATTGTCTATGTATACAAACTGCTACACGTTATAACAGTCCTAGATCCAAATAATTTCTTTGCTCAGTTAACCACTGGAGAGCGTTGCCACTGACAGCACTGTACCCGCTTTCAAAAACAATTTGAGATGCACCCGCTAAAGTGTCACTGTGACATGGGGTGATAGCCTATAAGGTAATGATATAAGTTAACGTTCCCGCTGACGGACGGCTCGGCTAGGCGCGTGTAGTTTCCAATACAGTTATGATTAAGTAACGCTCGTGCTCACTCAGGTTTTATTTAGGAATAATAATAGGAATGAACAAGGTATATAAATTACTAAACTGATAAATACCTAGCAGTGAAATAGATTCCACTCAACGTTAATTGTTTTTGAATCCAGTGCCAAGGTACGCCAAAGGTTTCACTATTTTGCTAATTTCAGGCGTTTTCTAATTACTCACTTGCGGCTCCGTATCATCCATTAAATCAAGGACAAAACCAAGTAAAAGCGCTAAATTCAATAACAAAAACGTTCATAACCGAGGATATGATTCAAATATTACAAGACAAAATAGCTTGGTAACCACCAGTAAATACGTAACTAATTGTAAAAAGAATATTCAAATGATGAATAATTAAGCTTTAGTATATCCAAACTCGAAGAATCATCAGGCTACTACCCAAGTCATATATAATTAGCTGAATCAAAACGAATTATGTCGTAGGTGCGTAAGCGAAAAGCAGGTAAGTCGATCAACTAACTCTGCGAAAGCAACCTCCAGACTGATAGAGAACAGAAAACCAGAGCTAACATTAGTTAGCTAATAAACAAGATTAGTGTTATATGCAAATTGGCACTAATAAAAACACAAAAACGAAAACCCATGACGAAAAAAGGAGGGAGGGGTATAATAGAATATTTGGTGATCAACCCGGGGATTTGGGGTTATTGTTGGGAATTTGGGACGGGTTTGGACCGGGAACCCCTTTGGTAGCTTGGTCAACCCATAACAGTAATAAAGCATACAATACAAAACCAGAGCATATGATTCAAAAACATATCAATACGTAGCTGTGTAACCGTTAGTGAATAAGTAACCGATTTCCAAAACACAATTAAAAACTCATACTCATGTAATTAGTTTCTAAGCATTTTTAGACTCTGCCGTTAAGTAAAACTAAAAAGCAGCAAATATAAATTCGTTAAATGCGTAGGTAGCAGAAAACCTGAATTGTGGTCACCTAATCCGATAGAAGCCAACCTCACACTGAATTAAGAACAAAAGCAACGCTAACACATGTTAGCAAACAATTGATGCTAATTATGCAAATTAGCATCCATTGAAAACAAGGAACAAAAGAAATCCAAGGACGTAGAAGTGAGGGAGGGTGTTGGGGCTGGTGCCTTTTTCACCATAAAATTTTTCTTTTTCTTTCTAATAAAGGCCGCCCCACGCCGCCCTGGCATCCCCTGTCGCCCTCGGCATGGCATATGAGCGTAATGTGTACGGAAACATATGTATATCCTATTATATATACTATATATATTATATAAAACTATAAACTAGCTATGTAATTTCCCAACTTAATTAAAACTAACTATAATAATATATAATATTACTTATTTATACAATTCCCCTAAATAACCCTACATTCCACAAAACCCAAATTTCTTTAATAAAATTATATAAAACACACTTTTCTTTTTCCCCCACCCTTTTTCCTACAATATATACCTCACCCACCCTTTTCTTTTATATACAACCAAAATTCTACCCAAAATCCATTTTTCTTCTTTTTCCCATTTTTCTACTAAAATTCAAACTACCCTCCCTCCCCCAATACCTAACCAAACCCCTCCAAAATTTAATATTTTCTTTCCCTTACCCCATCTATTAAAATATATAATCCTCCCCTTTCCCCTCTTACTTTTTCCAATAAAATTTCGTTTTTCTAAATTTTCATTTTTCCTCATTTTTCATACATCACCCATTTCCTCATAACTCAACCCCCATCCCTAAATTTTAATATCCTTTTTCACTTACCACCCCTATTCATATATCTACTCCACCCCTTTCCCACCTATCTATTTTTCATAAATTTCTATTTTCCAAAATTCCCATTTTTCTCCAAATTTTTACATTTTTCAAACATTTCCCATTTTCCAAATACTTAACCCCCACTCCTCAAAACTAAAATACAAACTCCCCTCCTACCCCCTTCACCATATTAAAATTTCACCCTTTTATTCCCCTTCCATTCCCCCTATTACCACCCCTCCTCTTCCCAATTATTTTAAAATTTACTATTATTATTTATTATTATTATTGTTATAATAATATTTTAATAAATAAATTTGCTTTCGAGAAAGTTCTCGAGGGGACTTTCTTTTTGGTCATGTGATTTATGATAATAGTCAGTGATTGTCAGTCAGTCAGTGTTGGAGGACGTCGTGTTTTACTCGAGTAGAGTTGCGTCGGAGGAGTGAATATACTATATATGCGCGGCATGTATTGATTTTTTAATGACTTAGCTAAGGTAGCTACGCTGTTTCGAATAGTTTATAAGTTTATACTTTCTATGATTTCGGTTTTCTTTTGTGTTTGTAATCAGTCAACAGAGGAGGTTGTTTTGGTTCACGTTTTTAGTGATTGGTTGTAACAACCAATATTTTGCGTGATATTAACGATATTAACCGTGTAGTTACTTGACTGCGCAGGGTGGAAATGTTCTCACTTGGTCAGGTTATAAAAATCGTCAGTTATGCATTTCTAATGGTCGTGCCGTTCTCCGAGATAAAAGAACTTGTTGCGCTCTCAAGCGAACGTTAGTCGCGACCGACAGGATGTTACATGAGTCTCGCCTAGGTATTAAATTGCGTTACAAACTGCCGAATAAATATTGCGTTTTTTATAACGACCACCTCGACTTATAGGGACTAGACTGAGACCACGTTTAGCTGATATCATAGAGTCACTTCAGTCCTCAAGGCAGTGCTCGAAGTTTCTTTCTTTCGCGTCGAATAGCAACGTGAGCAAGGGTATTTGTTATAGCATCGGTGTTTCTAAGCCATTTACGAGTGTTAGCGTCGAGTGGCGTAATTTTAATAATAGAGCGTTCAAACTACCTGGTTACGTATTGACGAGCGTCAAGGTTTGCAGGATATTAAAGCCTGATCGGTGAGATAGGCGTGTAATATCGTATGGAGTGACGGGAACGCTGGCCTAAATTTTCCATTCGACGATATCAGGTTTTTGGACAAGGAGATACCGCACAAATAACGTGGAGTCACATCCGACTAAAAACCCAAACTTTTGGTGATTAGGGTAGCGTTCCGGCACTGTGATTTGTGAATAAAGTGTATCAGCGTCCGGCTATACGTGTACCGTGAAGAGCGAATAGTCATAATACTTGAGTTGTAGAACAGTGTTGCCGCCAAACTGAGTTTGCCCCGATTACCTACACCACCACTTTACTGGTACGCCCAGACCACGAATTCGCGCGCCCCAGCTACTAGTATATTTATTGGTGGCCTAAACTATATTTCTCGTGTGTTATAGTAGCGACTGGGGGTCTGAGCGCCGCGTAAGCACGAGTCTACACCGCCGCAGAAAAAGATTAAGCTCCGACATGGTGGCCATGACGAGGCCCATGCCAATGCCGATTTTGTGAAAATCCTGTTGGTACGTTTGCCGGATTGGATTGGTTCGTGGTTAGTGGTGATATTTCGTGACATTTTATTAGGGATTATTTTTGCGCGTTACAGCACGAAGTGGTGAGTGTCGTAGCTGTGAACGGTGTTTTGTTTCTTTTACGATATTGATGATACGGCTGCGTATATGCCTCACGACGATACGACCCAGTGGTCTATAGGGATAGATAGCGCCAGTACGCCGTTGCCTACTGCTACTGATGACTCGAGCACATCCAGGAGTAATGCTACGTCAACTCCGCTGGAAGCGACCTTGCGTCGACTGGAGGTAAGTTTGTATTATTCTAATCGTAAATACGATGAAATAACCAATTTAGACCTGGTATGTGGCAAGTGTCAATATGAGCTAGAATCGTAAACTCCAAGAGTTTAAATTCAACATTTTGTAGTCGATCAGACCAATGATCTCAACGAACAAATGAGTGAGCTGAGAGGTAATCTTAATCAATTGCGAGATCTGATAGGCATGGATCCGGTAGCGACTCCAACTTCTGATGTCAGGATGGAAGATTCGGTTTACATGGATGCTACCGTTGTAGAGGCGGATACTAGGCCAAAAGTACGTCTAGGTGCTACGGCTACTTTTCCAGTAGTAGACCCAGTTAGGGCTGAACAGCCTCCGGTGGCGGCGCCATTGCCGACTGTTCAGGTTTCATCCAATGATATTCCGTCAGTGTCTCTACAATTCCGTCAGTTCCGGTTGCAGTCGGTCCTCATGTTGGTGTGTCTACCTCGGTTATATCAACTCTCAGCTTCAGCAACATATGGAGTTTCGGCTGGTACTGGTACTTTAGCAGCTAGTAGTACTTCTGCCGCGTGTACACGAATGGCTGTCTCCTGTGGCGCTACCCCAGCGTCAGCGCCTGTGACGGCGGCTGTTTCTGTTATGCCGCCTATTGTAGTTAACGTACCGCCTCCGAAAGAGCCTGTTAATATCGAAAGATATGATGGCACATCAGACTTTACTACGTATTTTCGTAGGCTAGAAACGGAGTTCGAATTGGCAGGTGTAGAAAAGTCAAGTGATAAATTTCGTACCCTGTGTAAGAAATTAACGGATGTAGCTCGAAGTTTTATTGAACTTTGCTGATGACTGGTCCAGAGGCACCGAAGACATACGAAGACCTAGTGTACGAGCTGCTTAAACGATTCGCAGAAAGTTGGGAATTCGTGGACGAAGTCCAGAGATTCCAACAGATGAGTCGAAAAGAGTTCCGTAGCAGATTTCGCCGATGAATTAGAGTTGCAGTGGCGGAAACGGATTGTTCCGTTGAAACTCGGTGATCAGAATGCTGCTAATTTATTGCGCAATACATTTTTGCGAGGAATGCGACGTGGGTTACGTTCAGCGCCTGATCCATGGTGATCAATGGTCTTTTGATGAATTGAAACGCCGAGCGGTACAACGTTGAACGCACGGAAAAATTATTAGCGGGACCCGACGATGATGGAACTTCCCACGACCCACAAACTAGTAGGTTCCTCAACGATCTTGGAAACCAAGCCCAAAGTGCTAACGCTAATAATGCAGTAGCACCACGAAGGAACGATGGTCGACAGGTTCCAATGCGCATAAGTGGCGGAAACCAAAGTAATGACGTGAGAAACACTCGAGTTGTAGAGCGAGCTCGGCGGTCCTCAATTGTGTGTTATGACTGCGGTGCCACAGGGCATGTTCGTTCGCAATGTCCATATCGTGATGCACGCCTTCGTCAACAGGAACGCGGTGGGGTGAGAGAGAGTTGCTTCTCGCTCGCCGCCAGTGCAACGTTCACCGAATGGTACCGAATACGCCTAGAGAGCTGTGGAAGTGTTTCGTGTGTGGTCACCCAGGCCATTTTGCTGGAGATTGTCGTCAGCGATCTGTGAATGTGGAAAGACAATTAACTGGCGATAACCGACGCCGGTCCAGAATCCAAAGCAGTACAGTCAGCGGCTTTGGAGACCCTAGTTCGCCAGGTGAGCGATGTGGAACGTCGCATGGACGGGCGGATGAACGATATTATTTCTCATTTGAAGTCGGACGGAAGAGTGGATGGGTCTGAGTTATCGAGTTCGCCATCACGAATCCAGTTGGCCAAGAATTCACGTCGTCAAGTAATGATGGAAAAAGGTTCCTGAACGAACATTCGAAGAAAATTCGGAACTGCAAAATGATGAGCAAGTCTCGGTTACCCAGGTGGAGATGTTGGCCGTCCTGCCAGATCGTGCTTTTATGTTGACGTGCAAATTGATTCGTATAAGTTACGGGGACTGGTGGATACTGGAGCCCAAATGACGATCATGCTCCAAGAAGTTTATGAGGAAAATTTTAATCGGTATAAGTTGAATTCCGAAGTGATCCAGGTATTTGCTTTCGATGGTTCCCCAGCTAGTAAGACCCTGGGATGGTTCGAAGCATTGGTACATTTCGGAGAGCAGTCCCAGTACGTGCAAATACACGTTGTACCAGACATGCCAGTTGCGATCGTCATCGGTGATGACATGTTACGGAAATTCCAAACTGTAATTGACTATCAGAGAATGCGGATTATGGTTAATGATAAACTTGTACGATCTTGGTCATTAGTCCAACGTAAGGAAACAACAACATCTGTGGAAACTGGTACCGGGAAAGTAATCAAGACCGGAAACCTAACTGAAGTTCCAGTGGGTGCTTTTCATGTGTGTAGAGTATCTGTGGATACCGAAATTCCACCGGAAAGCACAAAGTTAGTACCCTGTAATATCAACACGACCAATTATAATGGGCAAAGTGTCATGGTAGAGTCCGATATAGAGATGAGATTTCAGCGACCTATACTTTGTCCAAATGCGGTAGTTAAAGTACAGGAGGGAATGGCTTGGGTACCTGTTACCAATTTAGAACAGCAGTCTTATAGGGTAAAGGTTGATGACGTGATGTCACACGTTACAGAAATAGTAGATACCGTTGCTGTTACGTCGACGGAAAAACCAGCAATGACTGATGTCGATTATTCTAAAGCCGTTACCAATAAGATTCAGATTAGAGCGAAAGAAGCTAAACGCTTATATAGGGAGTTAGCAACGGAAATAACACTAGATAAAGAAGCGGAGTTACCAGAGGGTGTGTCCCTAAAAGAAGCGGTTGCTACTGAGACCGAAAAACGAATTTTAGCGCGGTTGTTAGAACGCAATAGTGATGTTTTCGGGAGTTCCACAACCCCACTTAGCCGAACGAATGTTTTGCGACATCCTATCGATACTGGAGATACCAAACCTATTCAGCAACGAATGCGACGTGCACCTTATATGCATCGTGAAGAAATTTCTAAGCAAGTCCAGGCTATGCTGGACGATGATGCAATTCAGCCATCGATGAGTCCTTGGGCATCTCCTGTTGTTCTCGTCAAGAAAAAGACTGGAGATATGCGATTTTGTATCGATTATCGCATGTTGAACGATGTAACCAAGAAGGATAGTTTTCCTCTTCCACGAATCGACGATACACTAAATGCCCTCAAAGGTGCAAAGTACTTTACTACATTGGATCTGAAATCAGGTTATTGGCAGGTAGAAATGGAACCTGAGGATGTCGAAAAGACAGCTTTCATTTGCCATGAAGGCCTATTCGAATTTAAGGTAATGCCCTTTGGATTGACTAACGCGCCTGCTACGTTCCAAAGAATGATGCAAATCGTCTTGTCAGGCTATTTATTGGAATTTTGCCTGTGTTATATCGACGATGTTATCGTGTTCTCGCCAACGTTTGAAGAACACTTGTGGGATATCCAATGCGTGTTTAATCGTTTTCGGGATGCAGGGTTATCGATCAAAGGTAAAAAGTGTGATTTCGTAAGACGCGAAGTATTGTTTTTAGGCCATGTAGTGTCGGAAAATGGAATAGCACCAGATCCAGCGAAAGTTCAAAAGATTTTGGAGTGTGAAAGACCCCAAAACGTTACGGAAGTACGTTCATTCTTAGGGTTGACCGGTTATTACCGTCAATTCATCGAAGGTTATAGTCTCATCGCTGCTCCGTTGCATGGACTGACAAAAGGACCAAGTAAATTTAATTCGGTAGAGTCTCGTTGGACGGAACAGTGCCAAGTAGCCTTTGATAAACTCAAGGTTGCACTGACTACAGCGCCTATCTTAGCGTATCCCAACCCAGTGAAGCCATTTAGGTTGTACACCGATGCTAGCAACGAAGGTGTTGGGTTTATTTTGACACAATGTGGCGAAGATGGAAAAGAACGGGTAATTTATTACGGTGGTCGAAAATTTCATGACGCTGAAATGAGGTATAGCGGGACTGAGAAAGAATGCTTGGCCGTAGTACGGGCTATGGTGCAATTTCGGCCATATTTGTTGGGTAGTTTTACCACGATTGTCACGGATCACGCTCCCTTAGTACAGATTCTAATGAAAACTCGTTCCATCGATTTGTTAACACCACGTCTATTGCGTTTCGTAACGAGAATCCAAGAATTTGATTACGAAGTAGTGTACAAACCTGGTAGACAGCATCTTAATGCTGATGCAATGTCACGACCGCCGATTTTGAAATCCATGCAGAATAAAGAATCGGATGATAATGCGGAAGTAGACCGGAAACCGGATAATGAATATCCTAACGAAGCGTTAGAAAAACGAGAAGCTAATCTTTTAAAGATTGTGGGCGTAGTTACGCCAAGCCCTAACGTAGTGACTGATGAAAACAATGAGACGGATGACCCGCAACCTGGTCCAAGCGGAATGCAGGTAGATGTTCCTATAGTGGAACGAGATTTAAACGACTACTTTGCGATAGAACCGCCATGGGAAGCGGATGAAATCCGACGATCTCAATCTTTGGACCCATTTACACGAGGAATGGTTCGTTTTCTTGAAGATCAAGAGTTGGATCCCGAGTTAGCGGAAGATTTGCAACGACAGATCCTGTTGCAGGAAGATAGGTTCCACGTTCGACATGGTGTTTTGTATTACGTAAGCCGAAAACGTAGACCTGTTCGCGCAGAAGCGTGCGAATTTCGTTTGGTACTGCCGGAAGAATTCCGTGTAGTCGTGATGGAACAAGCTCATACGACTAAATACGCCGGTCATGTAGGATACAATCGAGCGTTGGCTAAGCTCGAACGGAAGTTTTATTGGGTCACAATGAAGAAAGACCTCGAAGCGTTTATTAACGCATGTGTTCAATGTGCTCGATTTAAACCTGGTCCTAATCGTCGTGGACCGTTACAACCAATACCCGCGATGGCACCATTTCATATGGTAGGCGTAGACGTGATAGGTCCGTTACCTGTAACGCGTTCTGGGAATAAATATATAGTCAACTTTATTGACTATTTCACGAAGTGGCCAGATGCTTTTGCCACACCTGACCAGACGGCTAAGACCATTGTCGATTTATTGCTGAACAAGATCGTACCCCGACACGGAGTATCGCGTGTCATTTTGTCTGACCAAGGACCAGCCTTCACGTCTGAATTATTTACGTCTGAAGCAGCCAAATTAGGAAGCCGAACGGTGTTTGCTACACCGTATCATCACCAATGCAATGGTCTTGTGGAACGTTGGAATCAAACGTTAATGGCTATGATAAAGCCACTTACTGAATTAGAGCCTAATAATTGGGACACTTATGTCGATAGCACACTTTTTGCGTACCGAACTACAGTACACGTGTCAACGGGCCAAACCCCGTTTTTTCTAATGCATGGTCGTGATCCCGACTTACCTGGAGAAAATCCGTTGTTGTCCATAACGGAAGGTGAAAGTCCAGACCAACATGTACAAAAACTGTTGGATACATTGACTAGCACTTGGAAAGAAGCTAGTAAGTCCGTGCGTTTGGCCCAGGATGCCTATAAGCGATATTTCGATCGAAGAGCACGCATTCGTGACTTTTTGCCTGGCGATGTAGTGTTAATGCGAAGGCCGGAGAAAATCGATTCTCGTAGGATCACCAACAAATTTCACCCGAATTTCGAGCGACTATATCGAGTAGTCAAGGTACAAGGTCCTAATCTGGAGGTAATACGGTTAGGTGATGCGCGACGTAAAAGTAAGGTCTATAACAAAAGTCTGTTCAAACATTTTGGTGGTGAGCCGCGCGATTATTTAGAATACGAGCAACGCTTACGCGCGATCGAAATCGATAGCGAAGAAATCGATTGGTTCTGCGGAGAATGCGGGCAGAGTTATGAAGAGGACCTCCGCGTAGGTGAAGATGATATCAATTGGATCGAATGTGATTACTGCCTTGAATGGTATCATTTTCGGTGTGTAAAGTTGGAGAAGGAACCGGAAACGACATTATGGTATTGTCCGGCGTGTGTACAACGACTATGTACATGAACGGTAAATGTTATATCATTATGGGTACTTCTTATTCTATCTTTCTATTTTTCGGTGTTGAATGAAGCATGCCAAAGCTGGAAGGCGCGTATGGTATAGTCGTCGGCAGCGATGAAGTAACGATGTCGTCGGTTGGTTGGTCGCCAGTACTGGGCCGTTAAAAAGATTCGATATGGTGGCCATGTGCACGCGAATGGGTAAATTGATTTGTTTTTACCTCTTTTTCTATTTTTTCGCTATCGAACAATAAACGATGAATAATATAGCGTAGCAACAGTGCGTCAGTATTCGCTGAGTGCCAGTTTGGGATCTACAGCGGTATAGCGACGAGTTAACTTCTGATGGAGATTTATGGTAGAGAACGCCCATGAGAACTTTCGAATTCTGTCAGTGTAATGGAGAATGGAAGGAACACGCTACGTAGATGGAGTGTTAAGCATGGCGTATTCGACATGGTATAAACGGTATAGGAAGGTCCGACATGGTGGCTTTCCAATGGTGTGCTTTATAAACTGTTATAAACAATTATTGCATTTTAGTTTTCAGGCGATCGTTATATACCGACGGCTACTTAAACTGCGATACGTTGTGTGTAATAGATAACAATAGTAACAATTGTTATATTCTGCGTTATTCGACGACCTAGTCTACAACATTTTCGACAACTACAACGTCACTACAACAGCTGAAATGACGGACTCGAATTGGGATAGCGGTAGCGAAACTGGGTCCTCAGAGGGTTCTGACTGGTTATCCGACCTTGAGTCTGAGCAGGGAGATAACCCTCTTGAGCGTTCGCTTAACGGGATAGAACAACAATTAACTTGGTCAGAGGGACAGCAGGGTCCACCGTGGAAGGATCGTAATCATCCCGTATGGAATTTATATGCGTGGACCAGTGGGTTAGAAATGGTGGGTCGAGAGTGGATGCACCCCGCTAGTGTAGTTGTCGTAGACGCCCGTGACCAAATTGAGTCAGCGATAGGTATTATCGAGCGATCAGCTACCAATTTAATAGCGTGTGATATGGAAGGTGTAAACATCAGTTACCGACAACAACAGCAGTTTCGGGAAGCGTGGGAGGAATATTTAGACACGCCTGAGAAGGATCCGTTTGATGTCTGCTGGCGATGGTTGCCACGTAACGCGCGACTCTGGGTCGGTCCAAAATGGTTAGCCTATGCAGCAGGTTGGCAACGTACAGCAGCAGCTACATTGCAAGTCGCCACGATTGAAGGAGTCGTCATCATTTTTGATTTAATGGCGCTTGGTCCAGATATGCCTGCAGCATTATACGCGTGTATTGCGTCAGAAGCACGATTAAAAATATGGTGGGCAATGAACAATGATGAAGGATTTTGGAACGTGCGTTATTTGCAATACAATCAGCCGTTTCCACATGCTAATTCAATGGATTTGCAAGCGGCAGTAGGTCGTCGATATAGTTTACGGCGATTCTTCTTTCTGTTCACTGGACGCATTCGACAGGATCCGACGCCGTATGGTACAACATTGTTAGGAGGAATTCGTGTGCGACAAGTCGGTCCTGGAAATTGGGTGCTGAATTTCGAAGAGTATCGACGGTTCGTCCGATATAGTGCCCATGATGTCATGCTCATTGATGGAGCATTGTTTATTGCACATCGGCGAGGTACGCCTCCACCGATGGGACGCCACGACGTTAATCGTTTATGGCATTTGATTGAACAATTTCCGCGCATATTTCGAGCGTTTACCACGTATGCGCGTGGGTTAACAGTACGAGTTAATCCTGACGCCGTATCAAATCGTCGTGGTTATCAAGAAAGTATTGCCGAAAAAGTGGCTCAATGTGCTGGTTATTGGCGGCGCAAGGGCCGATGGAATGTCGAAGAGCATAGCAGCCTATATCAAATTAACGATCAAGACAATGGTGAAGCTGCTTTTGTAATTGACCTTGGAGGAAATTTACATCGCGATACTGATCGATTATTTGCAGCGACGGCAGCGCAATTGAATCGACAATTGGGTCAAAATATGCGGTTGGATCCTATTGATTTGGATCATACGCCGGTTAGCGAAATTCCGGAATCCGAAATGCGCTATAATCGCGATTATCTTCCGGACGGCATGGACGAATTTAACGCATGGTATGAAGCGGAAAAACGACGACGAGCTAAGCGCAGTCGACGTCGTTCACGTATACAGCGACACCAAGATGTCGTCGCTGGTCCAGGAGATGAAACGGAACTAGAGGAACGACGTGAAGATATGTTCGACGAAGAAATGAACCAGCAAGCTATCCAATGGGAAACCGAAGGAGTGCCTGTGCGTGAAATTCGCGACCGGATAATGATAGCTTATGATGATCATTATGGCGGTGCATGTGTTGTCACCCGCCCAGCTGTATTGCAACGTTTGGATCGCCAGGTATTACGAGAAGAAGACGCAGTTTCTAATGCTTCATCAGCTGCTACAACACCGCCTGCGGTTCGCACACCGGAACCTGCATCAGACGACTCGGTACGCATAATAGGATCTGTAACGGTCACTGCTAGTCCAGTAGATCCTGTCCAATACCATTCTACTTGGGTCGAAAACGAGCAGATTGCTCATGAAAACCAGCGAAAGTGCCAGAAAATGGGAGGTTTAGCAGCGCAGGAAAGCCTAGCAAACCTAATGGGGATTACTGTAGCTTCGGAATCCGTGACTGAATCGGTTGGTAGAAGGAAAACTCCTTTACGAATTGTTAGCGTAGATTCGTCCGCAGTAACATTACCAGCCCAGGAAACAATGGGTCAATCCACACTAAGTAGGATACGGTCTGAATCAGAAACGGCGGTAGTGTCCTCGAGTGGGTTAACTTTACCAGTGTCTACCGCGTCTAGCTTAGTAACAGTAGCTCAAGCGGAACCCGCGATGTCTGATATTGTGCCGATGACAGTACGACCAGTTAGGGGACGAGGGAGAGCTAGCATTATGCGGCGTTCACGTTATAATGTCCCCAATGTTTGGAACCTATGTACACCACACAGTGTCAGACACACTGTTGACAACAAGGTGTCTTAGACACCCCCATGTTTTTAATAAATTTTTTCAACGGTAGCTAGTTACGCGTATTACCACTTGCCGACAGTGTCAGGCACACCGTGTCTTCTGGCAGTTTTATTGACACTGTTCGGAATTATTTGAGCAATGTTCATATGGGCTAGATACAAATATCGAGAATTTAGGAAAAACTCCACAGGACAGTTGACTAATAAACTGCATTCACTACAGACGGTGTCCGTTATAGTTAATTCGCGCCAAATTGGTAGCTAAGGGTGTGTACGACACTGTCTAGAAAAAATTTAGTAGCTAAGGGTGTGTCGTACACCCTCGGCATTTTATTTACAGTATGGGTGTCACCCTGACTGTCTATACAGTAGGGTCGCGACTACAGGGGGTCAAAAGTTCCAAACAGCGGGGACATTATAACGTGAACGCCGCATTATGTTCCCACCTACCCTTCCCCAGTCGGCGCGTTTGCGTTTGTCGCACGCTATTCGAGCGCCGTTTCAACAACCTATTTCAGTGGAGAATCCAGCACGACCGCGTGTTATGGATATGCTCACTAATCAACTAGTTACTGTCGCCTACGAGCACGTTCAACAACAAGAACAAGTTGCGGCTGTTGCCGAACAACCGCCTGCTACAATGGTGACGAGTGGTCAGGAAATTTCGCTTTCGTTGCACATTGAATTGCAGTTGGGAAATTTTGCCGCGTTCACATTAAGTTGCGTGCAGCGACTGCACACCGTGTCACAAATGCAACAGCTTTGTCACGAATTAAAAATTGTGTTTGTGGCAATTCTTTGTCTGCCACGAAAACGTGGCAATACATATGCAATTCCACGCGGCTTGTGACCTAAACACTAGAAATGACACAGCGTGGTGTGGCAATGTCATTGCACTGCCACGTTTTCGTGGCAATGGCGCTACACATCCACATGCCGTCGTGGCTTTGGTGCAGCAAGGACACGTTGTGGCTTTGGTAAAGCACTGCCACACTGTGGCTTTGCTAGCAGAGTCCAACGGGGAAGTTTGGTCCTCAGGGCTGGCCTTCGCCCCCGTCAGAGTTCCGGCGGGAGTGGGGGTGGTGTCGTTGAGGTCGTCCGGGGGAGGCACACCGAATATGTGTTCCGACCCTGTGGCGCTATTTTTTTGTTGTTTTTTGGAATAAAACAGATTTCAAATGTCAGTAGTTTATAAAAAATGTTATAAGCGACCGATCATCCATAACAAATATTACCAACGACAAGATGTTTGCAATATTTGTTATGAAGGATCGATAGTTTATAACAAATATTACAGACGACCGATCGTCCATAACAGACACTAGTATCTCGCCATGGAGTGTAAATCGGCGAAAGTGTAATTTTATCTATAAGTTGTCATTTTGTGTAATCACCTGCAACAGGCTGTGTTTGACGTTTATACTACCCTAACACCATAGGAACCCTGAACCCGTTGAATTCCTAAAACTTCGCCGAACTACACTTATATAACACAATTGAAAACCCATGATGTATTCGCTCGGGTTTCTAGATACCTGAACGATCGTATCTGTCGTGCCGAAAAACCTATATATATATATATATATATATATATATATATATATATATATATATATATATGTGTATTATTGGTGCCCAATACCAAACAAACGATTGTATTTTGGAAATCGAGTTCATTTGTCCTACATTCATTGAAACCATCAGGAAAGGCATCTGAACTCTAGGTACCTCGAGAACGATATATTATTAGTATTCGTATCCGTGATATAGTGGCCGCTCCGCTACAAAATACATGATCAAACCACATATTTGAAACTGAAAATTTGCGATATTGTTATTCGAAGTGGAGCAGATATACAGTGGACCAATATATTAATATTTCTCAAGCCGGTGTTAGTGATAACGCCCCAATATATTCATTTCAACCGAATAATTTGGCAAAATGCTCAAATTTTAGGACAACACAACTGTTGCTTTCCACAATTTGGAGTATTGTTTTTCTGTTTGGCGTCAGCGCTGGTACATATTATGTTTTGGATAGCACACAAAACACATGGGCTCTGGACATTACATCGGAAATTTTGTATTATCCGCAGTACCGAAATCTATGAGAGGCTCGCAAGCAACATCTCACAAAGTTTGAACACTGCATCGGTAATGTATTTATTTATTAAAGTACCAAAACTTCAACTTGGCAGACACAGAAAATTACAGCACCTGTGTTCGCTACCTGCAGAGTAAATAGCTGGTCTTAAATTTTTATATTACTCAGATATATTTTCTTATCCGAAAAAATAATGATACAGCAAAAGCAAATTCACCCATACAATTAATTTAGATTGTATAGTAACAAAATGAAATATATATTAATTATATTATACATTGAACTCAATTTACTACGGTAACAGTACATCACTTTTCAATGTAGTCGCCAACTCTGTGATATAATTTTTCACAACACAGCCAATATCAAATTACAAAACTGTTAAATTTTGTCTATGTAAATAGAAATTGGTTCTTATTACGCTTTGATGTCAAATGAAGTTTGATTTTGGCAATTAATCATCGCAACCGTTAGCAGCATCTAACTCTACGATAACTCGAATATACAAATATAAACATTATTAATATTTGGACCTATTACCAAAACTAGGATACAAATTGGCAAAAACTGGTCCTCAGCGTGTGGTGGAGTGATCTCGGTAGCTATTTTCAAGCACTCCTGGAGGACCCCGCACAAGTGCTTTTACGTATCCCCGCCAACTCGGCTATTACGCACCCCCGAGACCTCGGAGCTTCAGAATGTACAAGAAGTATACTAAGTAACCTTAGTTTTATATACTTACCTATTATAACGTTGGTTTATAACAGAATGCCTAATACCAGGTAATAAACGATTGTCTATCTTTTATATTTTTGGTTGTTTAAGACCGTATGTCACCATTAGTTGTTGTACATAATATGCTTTGAAACATAACATCTCATTGCAGGACCTAGACTTTGTCCCAGGCTTGCGCAGTATGTAAAGCTTAAGTCTATCTATCACAGTCCTAAACTGCGATTGCGCATTATTTGCGCAGGTAAATCGATTGTGTCATAAAATATAACCCCTGAGGACCCAACTATCTTCTTTTGGCTTCGGACCTCGATCCATGAATGGGTCTTACCTTACCGAGGTAACAGAGTGTGGTTACTTACCGTACCAAAAAAGCCACAGAGTAGCAGCACTTTACCAAAGCCACAAGTGTCGTTGCTACACCAAAGCCACGACGGCATGTGGATGTGTAGCGCCATTGCCACGAAAACGTGGCAGTACAATGACATTGCCATACCACGCTGTGTCATTTCTACTGTTTAGGTCACAAGCCGCGTGGAATTGCATATGTATTGCCACGTTTTCGTGGCAGAGATAAAGAATTGCCACAATCACAATTTTTAATTCGTGGCAAAGCTGTTGCATTTGTGATACGTTGTGCAGTCGCTGCACGCAACTTAATGTGAACGCG
>JASANE010026876.1:0-45681 GCA_030248225.1 Trileptium ribeirensis
TTCAGGGTCGTCGGGTTTATGATTTCGACGTGATATGCAAAGCTTTTGTGAAGTAAATCAACAACTGGGATAGTCACGGGGAGCCGAATAAAATTTCAGCCGAATTCCTGTAGTAACTCTTGAGAAATATCAAATTTTCACTCAGAGCGAGCTATCTCACTTTTGAGACAATAGATTAGCAAATTCGGTTGCAGGTCGATTACGTTTTAGGCTCAACTTTAGAGGCGTATGCTGCTATTGACATCCTAACATCTCAGCGCACTGCTAGAAGAAGCGGTGTGCCAGGTAAATTTTATCGCTTACAAGCAACTGTTAATAATTATTCCGATCACGATTCTGCAACGATATCTCCTCTAAAAAGTGAATTTTTCTAATGATACTGAATTGAAATTCGCCAAACAAGGCCAAGGATGGTACAACGTTCTATTACAGGTACTCTTTTGGAGAAGTTTTATTTAATCTCGATCGGTTCAGAAGTCGTATCTATATATGATTTACTTGCTATGCGTACCTAGTGATTCCTTAATACGTCCGTGGATCCTGATCGGATATCCACGGGACCGGTCTCATTTGAAAGTCCGTGAAATTCTCTATCAGAAATGTTAATTTCCCAATTTGATGTTTCTCAACAGTTCCGGAGTTACGGGCCGGAGCCGCAGCCTTCAATTCCGAATTTTCGGAATTGACATTTTCTTTCAGTTTTATCAGGAAATTTGCTCATTTGCTGTTCGCTATAGGACGGTCGTGACGGGTTTCCGTCGCGGCCAATCTTTTCTACCAAAAATCGGGGTAAATTTTGCGGCCCTATCACGCGGGGTAGGGCTGTTCTTATACATAACGGAGTGTTCGGGGAGTCGTAACGTCGTACCCGTTCACGGGTTGGGTATGGCAAGAGCTCGCCACACCCGCATGTTCCTATCTATAAAAACATTAGATTTCTATGCGTGAACTAATTAATTTCTCTCTAAAAATCAACCTAATTAAAATCGAATTACTCCCGGGCATATACATCCTACTTAACAATTACAATTACCAAGGGTACAACAAAGTATGGCGATTATCATACAAATGGCATAAGATTACAACGAAATTACATAAGGATAGGCGCTTTTATGGCCATAATCAACAAAACGAAATCAGTATAAATACGGTATGATGAATGGATATACAGTTACTGCAACGAATTTTGTACACATGTTCGACATACCCAAATTACCACTTCAAACATGTACATATGAGCATAATGGTACGAATAAATACGTCGCAATTAATCAATTCATGTTACGGCGACACAGAATAATCATGTTAATGGGTGCCTTTATGGCAAAACTACCACCATGGTACAACGACATAACAATAGTATTCAAATCAAATGTGTTAATGAGTGCCTTTAAGGCGATACATCGGTATATAATACGACAAACATAAGTAATGATAATAAAACAATTATGCATTCCTGGAATAATAATGATATCCATACAAATCATGAAAATGTCGGCGGTGCAGACCGAAGTGTTAAAAATACATAGTTACGCAGCGAAATTATGCGGCTAGTGATTCCTGTTTGCTCTGTATATAGTGATTATCAAATCTGTTCCAATTCGTATGCATACGCTGGCGGTTAGATGGCTTCGCTTTCCTGCAGTATAGTCGCTGGGGACTCGATTTCGGTAAAAATATAGGTAGTCGGATTCGATTCGTAAATGTTGGCCGTTAGACAGTGGCAGGATTCATCGATCTTGTAACGATCCAGCGTGGAACTGTTACATCTATATTGTTGGCAATAGTGTTCTGCTTTGTCGTTATTTTATTGCAGGGTTGTATCAAAAAGGGTTTTTAAATGGGCAAATGGGGGCCAAAATACGTGGAAATGGTACTATCTGTTTGACCGTTCGAGCTGTATAGGTGTTCTTGATATTTTGTAGAGCAATATTCATCATCGATGTATTTGAAAATTGCGAGCACAATAATCGGTATATCTTCTGAACTGTTTCACCAACGTGGCTGATTCTCGGTGGCCCACTTTGTAAATAATGCTCAATATAGCTAACACAAGATGTAACGGAAAGTACTGTAACTAATTCTTATGTGAATTCAACATTCAGAATTCACTCTCTTAATATAGGTATGCACACCTCTCTAAATTACATGTTCTAGACTCAGAATTAACTACCTTGGCGACAAGACAAGCTACTAGTTACATTGTATTATATTGTATTTTTTTACAGCTGGATCAAAATCAAAATTATATTGATATACGTTTGCAAAATTTATTGTTTGTTATGATTATTGTATAATTTTATTATAAATATAAAACATAGTAACATATGCAGAGTGTAGTGTAACAGTGGAGATTGTGTGTTGCAGGGGTGAAAGCTTTTAAATTCCGTTTGTGTGGGTGTGATCGGATATAACTTAGGAACGACTTAACCCATTTTCATGATCTTGGGCTCAATCTAACCAGCAAAATCGACTTACCGTGTACATTTTCGAGCTTTTTGATTTGATGTCTGATTACGGTGTCAGAGGTCCAAACGAGGGTTGTTTTACCCTATTTTAGTACCTTTCCCGGAAGCAGAAGTTGTTTTTACCTTAACTTTCGAAAATTTTCTCTGGTCGGTTTTATTTCATAGTAACATGCTAAATGCCTCTTCTTCATTTTTCGATTAAGGTTACGGTTCTGTAGTTACGGGGTTTGAGAAATGGCACTCTCGTGGTTCCTCGACCCAAAATTCGAAAGTTTGTTTTGACGTCCTAGATGGTTGAAAAGTTTAACTTAGGTGTTTTCGGGGATGGGAAACTCATTGTCGGTGTTGGTTTTGCTTTCCGACTCATGGTTCCATGGGTATGGGGTGTGGCGCCCTCATGGTTTGGGGTAAGAGGTGAAAATGAGAGTTTTCACGGCATTTTAGTACTCTTCCCGGAAGCAAGGTTATTTTTATGTTAACTTTCGAGTTTTTCTCTCTGTTTGGTTTCATTCCATAGTAAATGCAGATGCCTCTTTTATGTTTTTCGATTAAGGCCCCGGTTCTGGAGTTATGGGGTTTGAAGTATCGCACCCTCGTAATCTCTCAACCCAAAACTCGAAAATTTGTTCTGTGATTTTCTAAATCTCTGAAGTTCGTGAGGTTCCCCCATCTACACGTCTTCTCCACTCAGGCGAAACCCTCCGCTGTTTAACTAAGTTCAAAAAGTTATGTCAAAAAATTTATTTTTTGTATATATGCATAATGTTTTAAACAAATATTACCATTTTTTCTAATGCTATAACATTTTATAGCTTGAAAATACATGCTCGACAGTAAAACTACATGAAAATATGAAAATATTTATATTTTTAAACATATTTCCCCTACACTTTGAAATTTTCCACGAAAATGAATATGGGGCCTCTGAAATCCCTCCCACTTCCGGAACGCTGTGGACAGCCAGCGATGTACAATAAAAATATGTATGTGTTAACAGTAATTTCAAGATGTTCAGTTGCTGCTCGTTGGCCTTTCGCTCGCTCGAAACACGACAGTTATTTCTGACGAACACTGCACGTAAAATAGTATTGACTAACCAACAAATACTACTAAAAGACTGGCCTGTCCACAGCCCTCCGAAAAGTGGGGGGGAACTTCGGGGGGGGGGGGCCCATGTTCATTCTCGGGGAAAATTTCAAAGTGGGGGGGGGGTAAATTTTGTTTAAAAATACAAAATATTTCCATATTTTCATGCATTTGTACTACTGTGAACGTACTTTCAAGCTAAAAAACAATATTTTAGCATTATAACTAGTGGTAATTAATGTTTAAAAAACAATTTGCAAACAAAAAACATAATTTTTCAGACATAAAAAATGTTGGGAATTAGTTGAACATGGGGGGTTTCGGCCGAGTGGGGGGACGGACATGGGGGAAAGTCTCACGAACATGGGGGGATTTGGAAAGTGGGGGGGGGGTACACCGAACCCACCCCCACCCCACTATGGACAGGCCAGAAAGACCTAAGTTATTAACAGACGCTTTGATAACTAATGTAAAAAGAACTTTGACTGTCGAGTTGACTAGAATTTTTATTTATTAGTATCGCGGAATACTATCATCCGATTATACAAGATACATAATGTCAAAGTCCCAATAATAGACTTTGATATAAGTTGTATTATACGATTAAATTTGAATCCAGGCATTATGCTAATTCAATATTAAAAGCACTGCGGATCGCCTTTTAACAGAAATGAAAACATGCATGTGTAAGAGTGAAACTAAGACATTGCAATTATTGAATAGTAATACAAAGACTCTTCCATTTGTAGTAGTACATAGAATAAGGCGATGATGACAGTTTTTTGCAATGCATCGGAAACATTGTTCTTACAGTTGTTGCAACAGCAACCAATTGTTTCACATCTGCAAATGCTTACACAGTTTATCTCGTTGCTGTGCTATGTAATAATAATTATTATGTACGCCTGACGTTTTAGGACTATTCGGAAGAAACTGATCCCAAGCTGTACAGGTGTGAAAAGAATGGCAGAGGTCCTCTATCTTCGGATTGGCAAAAAACTTGTGAACCGGTTATGTGTTGTTACAAACTTGTAACTGTAGAATTTAAATGGTGGGGTCTTCAAAATCGCGTCGAATCGTTTATACAAAAGGTTGGTTAGTGGTTAAATTTGCAATGCAATATTTTTAATACTCTGCGGAATTAATTATGTAGCCTTTGTTATCTAATACGATTTTTATATGTGTAGATGGCTTTCAGAGAGAAGTCATGAAACCCTGGTTCGACGAAGCTTCCCGAGAAGACAAGACACTATATATAGTGCTGTAGCTCTCAAGAAGGTGTAGAAATTTTTGACCTAGTTACCCAGTTGATTGGCATCAGATACATAGGTCTCGCAGCAACGAGTCGAATGGTGTCTATTACGACTGGGTCCAGTCATCGGTTCCTGAGATACCTGAAAACCGTCGATTTCAGAAATTGCTTATTACATTTCGCTTTTTTCACTTTTTTTTCCACCAAGTACTAGCTCGTGAAGGATATTGTCTGACGGTGTTAAGTTTGGTACTAACCGACGTGCTTCGAGACAGTAATAGCGCGGGAATTTGACAGATCTAAGATATCTTGCCTCTTTCTGGAGTTATGGCCAAAACCCGGTCAAACTTGGCCCATTTTCGGCGAAAATGTTTGTACGTTTTCAGAGGTGCACAATTTTTTTGTCTTTTAACTTATTTTTTGCTTGAACTAAAATCATGCCAACCAAAACAAAATATTTTTGTTAGTTGTATGGGTATTATGGATCAAATTAAATAATTTTTATTTAAACATTAAAAGTTGCCAGCTAGTCTAGTGGTCATCATGACCTTGCGCGTTTTTTGGAACTTTGAACTGATTTTAGTCTTTTTGCACGATTTCGGACTTTGAGGGAATATATCTCGCGAACCAAGAAAAAATTAAAAATCCGATACGGAATTTTTCGTATTTGACCGAGTAGTACGTTAGAAATCGATTGAAATATTTTAATAATTGATTGATTATATAATTTTGAAAATGGTGCCTTATGCAATTTGGACAATCCCCTAAAAGCGCTAAGCCCAACATTGTTAGGTTGATAGTTGTGATTTATTATTTCGGCCTCATTTATGTATGTAGACCCAATTTTTGACCCAAACTTACTAGTTAGCGGCCTTTGAACTAAATTTTAACCAAATACCATATCTCTGGTGTCCTGTTGGAGTCCGGTCTCTCTTGCACGCCACTCGGAATCCCTCATTGCCTCTTTGTGTTCAAGTATAGGTATTTAGACCTGGTTTTAGGTCCGTTAAATAGCAAACTTGATCAAACTGAGCACTATAGTGACTTCGGGAGCACTATTTCCAGTATCTAGATACCGTCGTATACAACTAATATTGGGCTAATCGTGTTTCTGGTGGCCCAAAAATTTGATTTTTGTATCTGATTCGCTCCAAGTGTCATTTGGTTCCGTTAAAAGCACACTTCATGAAATTAGGTACTTTGTGAACACTATTTGCAGAACCTAGCAGCCTTTCTATACCCCTAAAATTGAGCTAATTTTGTTTCCGAGTGGGGCAGTAATTCCAAATTTTGTGTCTGGCTCACTCACGGTGCCATAATAAGGCCCTTAAACAGCGAACAGTGAGTTTATGAACACTATTTTCAGTACCTAGCTACCTTCCTCTACTCCTAATTTGGCGCTAATCGTGTTTCTGGAGGTCCAAAAACTTGATTTTTCGTTTCTGGCTCGGCGAAAGTGTGATTTAGGTCCTTTAAAAACAAACTTGATAAAATAGGGCACTCTGGCGACTTAGTGACTACTATTTCCATTACCTAGCTTCCTTCCTATACCACTGAAATTGGGGTAACCATGTTTTTGGGACTCAAAAATTTGATTTTTTTAGTATCGGGGTCACTCATAGTGTCATTTAAAGCCTTTGAAAAGCCAACTTGATCAAATCGTGCACTCTAGTGAGTTTGTGAATACTATTTCCAGTACCTAGTTACGTTCCTCTAATTCTAATTTGGGGCTAATCGTGTTTCTGAGGACCCAAAAATTTGATTATTCGTAGCTGGCTCGGTCAAAGTGCCATTTAGGTCCGTTAGAAGCATTCTTCATGAAATTGCTCACTCTAGCGTCTTTGTTAACACTATTTGCGGTACCTAGCAGGCCTGCAGAGTTTCTATACCCCTAAAGTTGGGCTAATCGTGATTCTGAGATACAAAAATTCAATTTTTCGAATCTTTCTCGCTCAAACCGGTAAAATGCAAACTTGATCAAATTGGGCACTCGAGTGATTTTTGAGCACAATTTCCAGTATCTAGCTACCTACATTCTATACTCCAAAATTTGGGGCGAATCGTATTTCTGGGTGGCCCAAAAATTCGAATTTTTGTATCTGACTTGCCAAAAAGGCGACATATTTCCAATGAAATACAAACTTTATCAAATGGAACCTTCTGTCTTTGTGAGCACAATTTCCATTGCATAACTACCTTCCTATACCCCTAAAGTTATGCTAATTTTGTTTCTGTGGGCCGAAAATTCGGTTTTTGTATCTGGCTCGCCCAGGTTACTATTTAGGTCCGTTAATAAAAACTTGATCAAATTGGGCTGTCGGGTGACTCTGAGTGCACTATTTCCAGGGCCTAGCAGCCTTTCTATACCCCTATAATTACTTTCTGCAGAATAATTATTAAGCATATAATAATTATTATACAATAATGTATGCAGAGTGAATATACCAACATACGTCGCATGGGATTAGGCTTTGTAAATTTTAAACTTGATAGCAGTAGCTATTTCCTAGCGCTTATTTTATGTTTTGTTGGTTAGCTTTTGGCAGCAATATATTTAACTGCAGTTTGACAAATATTTGAATTCTGTAGAATCCAATCCGTAATTTCTGTATGTACCAATCAGGTGGTTATGTTTTTGCCATTATTGTAAAATATAGTATATATTATGAAAATATTAAGATTATTATTGTTGCGCGTATTGAACTAGTAACTCGCAAGCGAGGATGAAGCAGAGCGCGCGTGCTTTCATTTTTAAGTTATCTTGTTTAATCACATGTAACCGGCTGTTTGATGTATATACAATCCTAAGACCTCTTGAACCCTGTACCAATTGAAAATTCTAAAACCGTGTCGGCACTAACCCTATCGAAAACAACTGGCAACGTATCAAGTATTTGTGCTGGTGTCTATATAACCAAACCATCGTGATCAGTCTACCGGAAAACCTATGTAGACAATTCTTAATGATCTGTAGCTAATCGTGAAGACCGACAATATTCTGGAAATAGGGTTCATTGACCTTAAACTCAGTCAAAACGTCTTAAAAGGCATAATGTACATGTGCTGCACTCTAAATAATTAAACCATCGTATTCAACCAACCAAGAAAACTATACATAGAATTCTTGATGCCCTGTACGTAATAAGTAACCAAACAACTACAGACATACCATGTCCTGAAAATCGGGTTCATTGTCCCTAAACCCTTGGAAGAGTAATAAATATACGTGCCGGATTCTACAAAGCCAAGTCATTGTATTCAGCGCTCACAAAAACCTATATAGACTACTCGTGATATCCTCTATAACTCGTGCAATACATAACCAAACAAATGAAAATGGACTACATTTTGAAAATCAGGTTCGTCGACCGTAAAACTCGAAACCCTATAAAAGAATATGATTCTCGAGAGTATTTCGAAGAGGCGTTAAGCTGGGGATAGCCCAAAATTCTGCCAGGGGCATGAACCGGGGGCTCCTGTTCTGAATCAGGGGAACCGAAAAATGCTAGGCCCCCCAATTTGAAGAGCCCAATTATAGTCCAATTAGATTATAGATTGAAAAGCAAACGTATCCATGGTACTTGATAACCTAATACGCATTGATTGAAAGGCAAAACCACACAATACCATGTTGAAAATTGAAAAATCGCTGTTTCTGGCAAAGGATCGACGAACCATATTCGGCCTTACAGGAATGATAGGAATGATCCCACAAAACTCAAAAAATTGGTAAGCAAAGTTGTAGATCTTGGTGACGTAATTCTATATAGTATGTTTTCATTTTTCGTTGCGAAGCGAAATATGGGCTTCGAAACTCAGGTACCAGTATGGCCAAATTTAGCAAAGAACGTCAAACCTGTCTTGTTCCATCTTGACTCCGAAAATAGGGTTGGAGCTGTTCATACCAAAAGGCAGAGTTTCGTCACTTTTTCTATCGAATAACATAAATTTACTGAAATCCATCCATCCAAAGATGAGTTATGAAAGACAGAAATAGACAAAAAGAAGTTTTTGGTATTTTCCCCCTACCGCCCTCAGTAGGAACACCCCTCATTTCATTTTAATCACGTTAACAATCCTGCACTCTCTAAATTAGGGTGCCCTGTTTTTTTTCGGATCCCTTTGGTTCAGAACAGGTGCCCCACGGTTTATACCCCTCTCAAAATTTTCAGCGAATGGAATGCCCAGACTATAGAGTAGTTTCTTGTTTACGGAAAATAATTTTTGCATACATGCATAACTAATATTCACTACCGTAGGTTGTATCAATATTTAAGCAATATCCACGACTATTTACAAAATTCCACCGTGAGCTGTTTTGTTGGAGCGACCAATGGTTCGGCTTAAATATGGATGACATTCGCGAATTAGAAGACAAAACTAAAGAAGATCTTGACGCGGTAAGTGTTATGTATATCGATAAGCTATTCGTGGTTAACCGTACCATAAACTTGGATATAATGATTACTAACTCCCCATCTACCGTGAAACGGAGCGAGCGTGGTTTCATCAAGTGTCAATTTTGTGTAATCACTTGTGTAACGGATCCATTCTAGATCGTTATGAGACAGAATAATCCCCATCATAGAACAGTGGGCAACATTAATGAATATCTAGCTTTGGCCCGCTAGAGAAATTGACGCTAAAACCTATAGCGTTGAGTGAATTCAGAGGCCACTTCCCCGAACGAGTATGCGTGTATATAGAACCCAGCATATTGTAGCCTTAAAGATGGCGCTGTTTGTAGACGTATATGGTATCTGCGGTAACCGTATGAATTACTTGATTCTGTATTAGTCCTTTGTAACCGTATGAGTTGCATAATGCTGTATTCATTGTTATCATTACTGTATACCCTATTATACCAGTAATATTCATTGGCACGATTGCTATATACTCTGTTGAACCACTATGATTCATTGTTACCAGTGCTGTAAACCCTATTGTGCCATTTATTATCGCTATAACTATATACCTAAGTGTACAATTCATTATTATAATGCCCTTTATTGTCGTGCTTGAATAACTTGCCATTGTATCCGTGCTAACCATTGTTATAATTGTATGAACCATTGATTGAGCACAATCGCAATTGTTTAATGTATATACCAGGCAATTGTATCTTCATTGCTATTTCTTTTCTAACTTATTGACCAGACGCTCGTAAATTCATGATAGTTGTGTATATTTATATGGGCCTACAAAACTCGCAATACTTTTGCATATTTTTATGTATATTAATATTAATAAATTGTTACTGGTTGGCTGGGTTTGGTGACGCATCTCGTAGTACCTTACCGTCGCCATCTTTATTCATTGTCTACTAATTATAACTGTACTTGTTATAAAACCTATCGTTGACATTCTTTTGCGTGCGTGCCTATGTGTGGCCGGCCGGGTTTGGTGAGGTATTCTATGGATACTTTAGCATTCCCGACCTTCAAGTGGCATAATTATGACCTGTGCGATTCATGAATTGATCGTGTTTATGATAGTATGGCATGACCTCACGCAATAGGATCGCGTGAATTTAGGCAGCGAATGTAGGTAAATTTGGTATTTTTAGGAAACCTTCCCCTGAAAAAATTTCCGCCAATTGTGGCTGTTCGCGGTGCAGCTGTTGAGACAATTTTCTAAAAATTATTAGTAAAATCGTTGAAATATTAGTTTACTAATCTTCATTTCCTTAGTGGGCGCTGGGAAAGTGCAGTACAGAAAATTAAAACTAATTAATTATTTTAATAATTAATTCATACTTATGTATATAAATATTATAGCGACGATCCCCGGACTCTAGGGTTTAATTTGAGTTCGGTAAGAGCCCGCTATGCCCACCTTGGATATAGTAACCACGTGAAGATTACGAAAATTTTCCCAATGGGATATCACCCATATTTGTGTTCCTCTCATCAAATTCGACGCAAAGGTATAACTCTCCGGTTCCAAAAAGGTAAACCAGCCCGCCGGGGGCACCTGAAACTTTCGATTTTTTTATCGTAAATCTAGACGGGCTCGCCCAATAGACCACTTTCCCGTTTTTGGTTTGAATCTTAAGGTACTGGGCGTCAAAATGCTCATTTATAAATCTGTCTACGATCGTAATAAATACATATAAATTTAATATTAAAATAGTATTAGAATATAATAAGTAAGTATAGTTAGTTTCTGCATCTGTCTAGGAGCAAATTTACAAGTTAACTAACTATATTATTACTTAATAAATCTTTAATTTACATTTACAGTTGCAATATACAATTATAGTATACATTTACAGTTTAAGTATACATAAGCATAAGTATACAAGTCGAAATTAATGAGCCTTTTAATTAGCCTTATCTTCAAAGGAATTTCCTTTGAATTGGGACCACTACCACTACTGGGAATTGGGAATACTGGTCTTGATTATGTCATCTCGGATTGGTTGTAGAGTAAAGACAGTTTGTGTCAACGTCCCGACCAAGTTTGACGATTCTGACGGACTTCGGCAACGCGGAGTTCGTACGACTTTACTATCCGGCTGGGACGCTCAGTTAGTTTAGTAATAGTGGTTTTGCGGTTGGTCGCGCAGATGCACGAGAATGGCTGGACGACGGAAGTGTTCGTACGTAAGCTGGCCTGTCCACAGTGGGGGGACCCCCCACTTTCCAAATCCCCCATGTCCGTCCCCCCAATCGGCTGAAGCCCCCATGTTCAACTAATCCCAAAAATTTTTTTATGTTTGAAAATTTATGTTCTTTGTTTGCAAATTGTTTTTCAAACGTTAATTACCACTATTTATAATGCTAAAATATTGTTTTTTAGCTTGAAAGTACGTTCACAGTAGTAAAACTGCATGAAAATATGGAAATATTTTGTAAGCAAAATTTATCCCCCCACTTTGAAATTTCACCCGAGAATGAACATGGGGGCCCACCGAAGTTACCCCTCCCCACTTTTCAGAGGGCTGTGGACAGGCCAGGTAAGTGGTGGTGTGCGAGTAGGAAGGCGAAAGGCTATAAGCTAGCCTTTGCCTGAGATAGAGAAAACTTACCATTCTTGAGTCCTATCTTAGATAGCTGTCTCCCCTTCTCTCTTTGCCCACCATGGCCCGGCCTCCTTTGTCTGTTCGTCTTCTCCGAGCCAACTTATGGGAAATCATACTCCTGCCGAAGACATAGCATATACGCATATCCGTGTAAAGAAATTTTGAACGGCATATTCACGGGGATCTCTTTAATTTAGCTCAACTCAGAAATAGCCGATGACCAGGCATCTGGACTTAGTATACTTACGTAGTGTGACTGGCAAAGTGTGCCAACACAGCTTAAGTTCATTGCAGATAACAGCGAACAAGAACGCTGTTATCGATACGGAGGGAACGTGGAAAATATAAGGTGAATTTGACGTCCACGTGTCTTGCGCATATCCGTTTCGTGGATTACACTCATGAACCACTGCGAACTGAAAGGGCGCGCAGTGCGGACTTCCTATTTCTCCTGCTTGTGGATCCCGTTAGTAGTGAATTGGGACGGAATTTTTTTATTTCCTATTGTTTGTAGAAATTTTTATTCCCCTAAGAATTTAAACGCACGCTTGGTATGCAATGCCTAGCTTATCAAACGTGGGAAAATTAATTTTCTGCAAGAATCCCAATGAATAAAGTATAGTGAGTTATATGTGGCAGGGTTGAGTCAATTTCTTTCTAAGCTTCCTTTTTGTTCCAAAGAACAGGGTCAAAACTATGAACGTTTATGAACGAAAAGGACCGGAAATTCACAGATCTTTCTAGCATTTACACTTAGTCCTAGTGTTGGGTTAAAGGCTAAAGGTATAACAGCATCGTCGCTGCGTCTCAATTAAAAAAGCCCAATAGTTACCACCATGTAAAAGTGGGAATTAAATATCTTAAATCATCTTATATATAGATAATACTTGCGGTATAAATTAGTGGTTCGAGTAACAATACTCATCGAAAACTAAGGCTAAATTGTTAAGTATTAAGTTTAAGAGTTCAGGCTTTTCTGTAGTAAATTTTCTTCCTTAATAAGTTGCGAAAAATACTCAAAGAGCGATTTAGAACAAGGGAGAAATTTAGAGTAAGTTGTTGCTCTAGTAATTTCGCGATAATTTGACTTCGGAATAAGGAAAAGCAAAGGTAGTACGATCCATGACTACCCGAAGAACGTTGCGACAGGTGGCAATTTTTTCATAGCTGAGCATCAGCCTAACAAGGCTCGGGGGCAATATTCTTGTTGGAACATATATTAATATACTAGCGATCTAACTCGCTAAACTTATATAGAATTTAGGAACTTAAGGACCATAGTGATCCCTTGTTCGTACTGTATATAAATTTTATATCCAACTTCGCAATGAAGGATCTTCGCATGCCAATGCCGATATTCGCACGACCGCTGATATTGGCTGCCCAGTACGGAAACGATATATACAGGGCAGTAATAGGAATTGGTTCGTCCTATATGTGCTTCCTCCTAGGCTTATTATTGTTAAACTAATCGTCTATCAAAAGTGAGGAGGGCTGCGGTTTAACTCGGGAACAGATCTCTACCGAAGCAGTGCCACACCCTGGGGCTGTCCCAGGACGGGACGAGCAAATAGAGAAGAGTCAAAGCATGTCAAGGAGGACTCTCAAATGGTGACTTTGGATCTCTGACAAATGGCTTGTTTACGACCTCTGCGTTACTACTCCCACACCCATATTATAGCCTCCTATCCTGGGTCGTCCAGCCACCGTCCATGCGCGCGGCCATACCAAACACACGAAATAAAAGCACAGAATTACTAATGAAATATGCGTCGGAACCGGATATTAAATTCGTCCGAACTCCTCACTGCTGAAGTCAAACTGAATCCAAGTTTCTAGTCGGTACATCTAAAACCGACTGTCGGTTTCTTTGATTCCAGTCTCCGGCAAATCGGAACCAATTTAATCAGTCTGGGTTTCGGTCTTTTCATGACTTAGTCAATTAAATTTTTTAATTGGGACTGCTATCCTAAACCGGCGGAGGTTCAAATCTACAGGAAATTCTTTTGGATTCAAGGAAATTAAGACGCTCGTTAATTTTATGAGCGTCGTCTGCTGGAGAACAAAGTTTGCATCCCATCCCTGTTACTAAGCTTACATCAGCAAAAATTTTCCAAACATCTAAATTCCCTTAACCCTTATCTCCCGAAAACCAAAATTTAATCCCAATTGATATAATATATAATTATTAGTAAATTACTAATAACAATATTACTAAAAGTTTACTTAATATATAGATATCAGAGAGTAACCGGAATTTCGGTTGAGGTTCCGGAAAAAGGCAAAAAAACCACACCGGAACCGGATTTCCCGGTTAAAAATTTTGTTTGAAATTTTCCACATTTTCTTTCAGCTGTGGCCCAGACATGTAATATATGTATACAATGATCAAGTTCCAATAAAATCAAGCAAAAGAAAAGATTAACTCAGCAATTTGCCGTGTGAAACGTAAGTAGGGCACATAATTTCAGTAGGAATTTTCAGCTTAACCTGCAGGTGATTGTTAACAAAACAAACATAGGTCGATGGTTGTGATAGCTATTTTACACATTCAGGAGTTTGCGGGGTATGTTAGAATTAGTCCAACTCGATAGCAGAGTATGGATTATTTCAAAGTACTTAGCTGTAAGCTTGGTTAACATAAATCGCGTTAAGCACCAGCCAGTGCGATTGTGAACTTTGTGAATCAATCTACATTGAAATATATTAATATCTGCAAGGCAGTCAGAAGCTGCGTTCTTCGTAATGAGCTATATTTATTGAAACTGTTGATGCAGTATAACAGCTTGTCTCATTTATAGCATTCTGATCAGAAAGTTATCATCTAGCTGACGGTCACTGGTTTCTCAACGGTAGCCTAAACAATGTCTTTGACTATTGATCAGAAAATTATAGTATACTTTTCTTTATTTTCTTTTAGAACCATATAAACCAACATGTAACAAACGTATGCGTATTAAAGGGACGCGATTGGATACATAGTGAAAGTTAGTCTACGCTCCATACAAGCATGTTTAGTTACAAGCACATTCAGTTTAACGCAATTTACGCTACACTGTATAGTGAAAAGAGTTTTTTTGCTCTGGTGGTCCAAAAAACCAATATATTGATCAATAAATAAACATTATTAGCTTCCTCAGTTTCGCCAAAGCTCCGGAGAGGCAATAATGCAAATCACAATACATTAAGTTTAATGTAAAAGCCATTTCTAATAGATTTTAAATCCACTCTACCTTCATTTCTTCCCTAATTCGTTTTATATTATATAAGTTTCGAAAACTCGGTTCCGGATCCGGTTTAAATGGACGGTTCCGGGTGCTGGTTCCGGTTATTCCCTGATAGATATATATTTCCATTGCTATGTACTTTTTTATTTTATAAGTAATATGCCATATATATGTATATAATATATGTAACGGACTGCGCATTTCTGCGATATCTAACTAAAGGGTAAACTGACCTCACCGTATCGATGTTACCAGTAAGGCCCTCGACCTAATTACTGTACCGTCGGTAACCCAGATGAAACAGTGCCTAACCTGTGTTGGTAATCTCGCCGGAATGCAACGTACGGTAATAGTAATATAGAGCTTTTGTTTCGTTATAAGATTAGTGTTGTCCACAGACTATTTTTGCCTACTGTATGCCACGCCTTGGATTGCACTCGTCCTGCGGACAAGGATTTATTGCGGTATCACCGAGAACTTGGTTGCGCTCTATCAGATGAGCCAGTGTGGTATTAGTAAGGACAGAGTCCAAACTGATTTCGAATGAACGACTGGCTAGTACAGACTGAAGTCCAAACTAGCCTAACGAACCCGACCCGTACGGACTGAGTCCTAACTGGCGTGTTTAGTCGTGGTCAGGGCGGCCTGCAAGAATTTGTGAAATAAAAGTTCAGTACACGAAAGCAAACTGTTCTACTGCCCTGCTACAAATATGCAGCACACTTTTATACGTTTCAGCTACAATGTTTTTGAGAAGAAGCTAACAGCAACTTCCCATAAATGTCGTGCAATTAAAAACAACCTCCAGAAAATATCATGCTCAGAATATTTCTGCGACACTGTGGGCGAATAAAAAATATTTCAGACGTGTACAAGAAATCTCAAACATTCATTTTGTTTAAAATGTTTATAGTCAAAACAATCATTATCTCGTACATATATATATGCAAATATATATATTCAAATCATGCTACCGCGTACTGGGCAGACGACGCGCGTTGCCATACACCTGCGGGCAACGTGACAAATGAGCAAGCAGGTGCGCGTCGCTTTGATCTCGTGAGTGACGTGTCAAGTGTGCAAACGAGAAGATTGCGACCTGCAAAAACGGAAATAAAACTTGGCTGTTTCAAAGTCAGAACGCTGCTGAAACCGGGATATTAAGAGCTGCTTGTTGACTCGTTATCAAGAAAATCCATCAACATTGCCTGCATATTGGAGCACCGGCTACGCGGCAGTGGAACTAAGAATGTTCAACATCAAAATCCCAACGTATGCAGCAGGCCTTACAAGCTTTTGTACGCTGGAACATCGGATTCACATGGTCAGCAAGGTGTAGGTTTTGTTCTTTCCCCAACAACAGTGGGCAGCGTAATGGAATGGGTACCTATCAACAGCAGAATTTGTAGGTTGCGCCTTCGAGCACACCCTATTAATATATCCGTTATTGCCGTATACAGTCCTACCGAAGACACCTGTCATGACGCAAAGAACATCTTCTACGACAAACTCGCTAAAACATACGTGTCTTGTCCGAAGGGCGACTTTATCGCTATAGCATGCGACTTCAACAGCCAAGTTGGATGTTCCTTTGGTAGAGAAACAGCTATAGGCAGATACGCTACGGTAACAAGGAACAATAACGGTGAACGCTTGGTCTCGTTCGCAGAAACATTTTCCTTTTTTCTCGTTAATACCAACTTTAAGCATCGTAATCGCCATCTGGAAAAGTGGACGAACCCGAACGCACAGCGCAAACAAATAGATTTTTGTCTCGTGCAGAAACGATGGAAAACCTCCGTATTGAATAGCCGATCTTACTGGGGAAACTCCCGAATGATCATGCGCTTGTTGTCACCACAGCCAAAGTTAAATTAGGGACTGCGCGACGAACCACACCAAAACGTCCTGCGCTCGATGTGAAAAAACTGTGTACACCTGCTTCACAAGCCAGTTTCCAAATAGCGCTCCAAAATAGGTTCGAAGGGCTTCCTGAAGCAGCTGACGATGTGAATGAACTGTGGACAGAGTTTTCTAACATTTTACTACAAGAAGCACACGCATCAGCACGGATGCAACCGAAGAAAATTGTGCGTTGGATCTCGCATGCTTCTATATCAACTGCCCGAGCGATGCAGAAGACGGACTGTCATATCCAAAGATCTATTTTAAAGAGAACATTAGATTCAAGCCTCGCTGATGATAAGGAAAGAAAATGGCAAGCCTTTGCGAACGACTTGAACCGAGCTACGACCGCCGGTGATTACACCAAGTTCTTTGGTCTCGTCAGACAGCTGTGTAACAAAAGTTGCGGAACCAGTGACGTCATCGAGGATAACAATGGGGTTCGACTGAGCAAGCCCGCCGACAAAGTCGAAAGATGGGCAGAACACTTCAGTGAACTGCTGAACGCTGAACCGCCGCAACAACCTATTGGTGGCGACGAAGTAGGCTTCAAAGGATTTTACAGTATGGCCGATCAGGAACCGCCACCGAGCATTCAAGAAATCAGCAACGCTATCAGCAAGCTGAAAAATAATAAAGCTCCGGGGGAAGATGGGATCAGACCAGAGGTATTCAAAGCTGGGGGTCGGCCGGTGGTAGTGTGGCTACACAAGATTTTGCAGCGAGTTTGGATTTCAGAAAAGTTACTTGACGCTTGGCAAGCAGCCGTGATTGTACCATTTTTAAAAAGGGCGACAAAAAGCAATGCCAAAACTACCGAGGTATATCCCTCCTAAGCATTGCATTCAAAATACTTGAATCCGTCGTGCTTCAGCGGTACAGAAAACATCGCGATATTGCCACTGGTGAAAACCAAGCTGGGTTCCGTCCTGGGAGAGGTTGTGTTGACCAGATTTCATCTCTTCGGCAACTACTAGAACTACGTCACGAATACCGGCAAGCGACGTGTGTGGCTTTTGTCGATTACAAGGCTGCTTTTGATTTGGTGGACCGCAGCAGCCTTTATAATCTCATGGAAGCAGATGGATTACCACCAAAGCTGCTGAGAATAATCAAAGAAATGTACTCCGTGAGCAACAGCAAGGTGCGGGTCGACGACGCAACGTTATGTGCGTTTGCGATAGAAACTGGAGTCCGTCAAGGATCTGTCCAGTCACCGGTTATGTTCAACTACGTCATAGACTGGGTCCTGTCTGAGCTGAGCGCACAATATCCTGGCGTCTCGGTCAGTGGTACAACACGAATAATGGACCTTGCATACGCCGACGATGTGGCCGTATTGGCGGAAACCGGAGCGGAGCTGCAAGAAGTGTTAAACTTCCTGCAGGAGCGCAGCAGTAGGGTTGGGTTAACCATAAATGCCGCAAGACGAAACTCATGACCTGCTGTACAACACAACCAAACCTCCTACTCAGCGGTGAAGCCATCGAAAACGTCGACTTGTTCTGTTATCTGGGATCAGTAATTACTGGGTCTGTATCATCTGAGGCAGACATAGGCAACCGCATCGCATGTGCCTCTGTGGCTTTTCATCGCTTGCAGCAAACGTTATGGCGTAAACACGATGTATCCAAAATCACAAAATGAAAGTCTTCGACGCGTGCATTCGCGCGATCCTTCTTTATGGAGCCGAAACTTGGTCAGTCAAGGCAAAAGACGTCCATTCTCTGTCGGTTTTTGAACGTTCTTATCTACGGCGAATTGTCGGGGTCACGAGACTGGACTACGTGCGTAACACAGACTTATATGCCATAAGTGGCCAGCGCACGGATGTAGAATCCGAAATAAAACGCCGTCGACTAAAGTGGCTCGGTCATGTCTTGCGAATGCACAACGATAGGTTCCCGAAACAAGTTCTCTTGGCGAGTCCGCCATCAGCCTGGAAGAGATCGCGCGGTCGAGCGTTTGTCACCTGGAAGAGATTGGTTGTATCAGAAATGGAGCGAGCCTTCAAAGATATCCCGTGGAGGTTTTGGTGACGCAGTCCTATAGAAATATTACAGGAAGCAGCACAGGATCGGTCTGGTTGGAGATCACGGATTCTTGCAGCTTTAGCGCCCCAACACGGGGCCAGGTATTGACAGGCATAAATACATATTTATATAGAAATATTCACGCATACAAAATAATTCTATTTTTAGATAATATTTACTTAATACTTAATATAACATAGCCTATATATTTATGAATGTAATATTTATAAAATAATAATTTATTTTTACATTATTTACTCAAATATATTAACAAACTATATTTTAATATTAATTTTATCAATTAATTAACGATATTTACTTGATAAATATACTAATAAACAATATTTTAATATTAAATTTATAAATATATTAACTAACTATATTTACCTAATAAATATATTAATACATATACATTAATTTATTATCACAGCCATCTATACATATATAAATACATAGGGTGGGCGACGTGGTACCAGGAAAACACGGTACGTGTCTGCGAAAACAACAAAGGAAAACAATCATGGGATTGGGACATGTAAAACGTTCCTAATGCTTTAATGCTTTCGAGGGTGTTCCATATCGCTGATGGAGAATATGTGGCTTTTAAAGCTCTATAATTGTATCATGGGTGTTAATTAATTAGCTAATTAGATGATATTACTGATTAGTTAATTTTTAGCTAGTCATTTTTTATATGGTGGATTTGAGATCAGTTGTCTAAAACGTGACACTTATTATTAATTGATTAAATATTCAGTTGAAATACATCTATATGCAAATAAGATACCAAATACTTGCCCTATTGCCCCACTCAATTTTTGTTATTTATTACGTTCACTAGTTATCACAAGTACATATCAAAACACAACGAATAAAGATGGTGGGTCGGACCGACATGATATCAGGAGGTATCCTACCAGACCTTGTCGGCCAGAAACACATCAGTTGCACGCGAATTATTGATATTGTTAACAGGTACGTCATGTAAGTTTCACATGACCAACATAGTATGACGCATCAATCACAATCATAAAATCATCCACAAACGGTACTATAAAGGCATGAAGTTCACACAAATCAAATAGTTAATATACTTTTTGTATACTTGTCATAAGCCACAAATCATATATATAAATCGAATATTGGGTAATTATTCATACAATTACGGCACAGAGTAACGATATTTTGATACAGTTATAATGATGAATCTTACAATTATGGCGACAGATTGTACAATTGTAGCAATATATTATACAATTATAACGGTAGATCATTTTATAGTTATGGATTCGATACTATTTTCAGCAAATCCCGAGCGGTTAGATACGACAAGTCTTACAAAATTCGTACAAACCACATGTATTTCAATCATTTAATGATTGTAGTTTCCGTCATGCATTACAAGAATTAACCAAACACGACGGTATATTTAAAGAAGCACAAGAGGTCCTCGACAATAAGATCTACGATACACTAATTATTCGTCTCCAAATATCAAAATTCTACTATGGTTTCACGAGCTACACGAATAGTTTCCATTTTAGCATAGCGCGGTAGCCAATCCACTACAGCAAATACATGATTATACAATGACAAACGCATGAGCACACAATGAGCGGATAAATATGTCTTTTCACGCTACAAGTCCTTTTGTCCTAGAAAAACATGACTAATAAATTTTTGGCTTCGAATATCTTCATTTTTACTCCCTATGACCAAAAACGTCAAAGATTTCGAATTTGAGGTCGTTATAGTACATTTTTTAACCGTTCTGATGCTATTAGCTTCCCAACTACCACCCCCTGATGGCAGCCTATCAGACGTAAAATGTCCTCCGGCATGCCCCATTTTGAATCTAGCCTCCATTTTGTGATTATATGTCTCGTGCAGCCTATCTGCGCGGTCAAAATGAGGCTTGCCCGAGCTCCGTATGTCAAAAATAAAGCTTATTATGCCTATTATAGGGTCGCACTTATCACTTCTAAAATACGAGGTTGCCGATTTATAGCTGTTACTAAATGGAGACGAAGCGGCCATAAACGGTAGCTTTTTGTATCGATAGTTAAGGCTGGGGGAAGTGTTATGCAAAAATTTTTTTTATCATATTCCTTTGCCAGACATGTTAGAATGCCAGAAGTAACTGGTGGTCGGGGGAACGGGGTAAATTTTTTCTTTACGTTCAAAGCCACTCAAAAATTCTAGAAGCAACACTCAGCTGTCGTTTTCACACCATCCACTCTACATTATTTCATCTAAAAATAATATGGTACATGCATACCAATCGCCAGTGTACATGACTGGTAACGTGATCAGGGGGGTAAATTCAAAATAAAAAAATTAATGTTGTGTCATATATGGCCGAAATGCAGTGCCATAATGTAATACGCCACAATATGAACTAAACGCGCGAGATTTCGTCGAAATACCGTCACATGGCCGATTTTTCGAAATTTTTGGTGGTAGTCAGGAGGGGGGGTAAAAGTGTGATCGGAGGGGGTAAAAGCCTGAGATCAACAGGTCGGCCGTGAGATAGAGCTCAGATCGTTTCACCGTTCTCTTCCTCATGGGAATGAACCACAACAGACAAATTAATAGACTTGTACTCACTCCGCCATACCCCAAACTACCAATGATCGGGGGGGTAATCAAATGTGCTAAAATCGCTCTTTTAATCCTGGCGCCGGGGTAAGTAAAAGAAGCCCCTGTGTTAATATTTTTTCAAAAAGTACCCAGGGGATAGGTATGATCTATGAATAACGTTTATGTACCGTGCATAAGTAACGAGTAATGTCCCAAAAAAGAATTTGGTCGGGGGGATTAGAATGGCGTTCATTTCATGTAGGCCGCTCCCACTCGCCAGGATTGGTGTAGATTTGAAATTTGTGTAACTAAAAACAAACGTAGTGTAGACCTGACTAATTCTGCACAAAAAAGAATTAAGGTCATAATTTGTAACATCGAGCCACACCATTACCCGGAAAAACAAGCCGTACAATTAGTCATTACAATTTTTGTCAATTTGGGACCTATGTGGATGTCCATCCCCTTATGGCGGGGTGAGGCCAAAATATTTTGTTGTTTAAAATAGCTCAGTAATGAGGCTTCTTGGCATAAATAACATTTTTGCCAGTTCCCTGCTCGTTTCTGTGCTACTGACCAAAATATCCACTTTTACCCCCCCAAAAAAACCAAAAGGACATCGTAGCGTGAAATGACCCAAACACACGAGGGTACATGTACAGATATTTAAAGGTATACATATAGGATATACGGAAACAGACATACAAGTACAGTCTGATTAAATGACACTAAGTGCACAATTATTGATAACAGATACGCTAATTTCATCGACGTTAGAACTACTAGACCAATTCATATTCAATCCCTCAGGAGAGGGACCTTAAATGTAGCTCAGGACCATCGATTTTGATCTAATCTCTGTATCAGACTTTACCTTAAAATTCAGTAATGTTGCTCACTACACTGCGCTAATAAATAATCCACCGCGTAACGATCCAGAATGGATCTGTTACATTTGCATCGTTCCTCAAGTAGCCTAATCTATTAAAGTACATGTCTCCCTTGTATTCTTACTTACATAGCTGCAGACATGGTGATTTAAAAAATGGTAGTGTCGCTGTGTCATTTCACAGTTTTAGCATATTTGAATTCTGAGTGAGTTAGTGAAACGTGGGAAGTTTGAGTTTGTGCCCTTTGTTTAGGCGGTTCCATCATCTTTCCTCGAAAAGCGGGCGAAAGGGGCTAGGGTCGGGTCTCAAAAGGCCACAAAAATAATGTTAATTTATATAACTCCACAACCGATGTAGTTATCTGAGTTGGGATCTTTTTGTAGAGCAAATAAACCTCTGTGAAAATGTATATTTGCTATGTGGCTCTCCTAGGATGTAGTATTTGGGGGAAATGGGTTCTAAAATCGGCCCATGAGACCTGCATTACACGAAAGTGGTAATATCTCTACAACCCTTATGTGGACGTTTTTGGAATCATTTCCTGCAAATGGTGTGCTGCTATTGCCATTGTCAAATGCGTACTGTTACGTAGTGGAGATTGTGTTGCAGAGGTGAAATTTAAATTCCGTCTGTGTGTGTATCGGCCATAGCTTGGGAACGACTTAACCGCTTTTCACGATCTTGGGCTCATTCGAACCGCTATAATTTATTATTTAATTATTAATTAATATTCATAATTTATTAGTTAATTATAAATATTAATTCGAACCTCCATATTTAATAATTTACCGATTAAATAGATGTCCGGTTCTAGAGTTATGGGGTTTGAGGTACGAGGGTATGGCACGACAATGGTTCCTCGACCCAGAATTCGAAAATTTGTTCTGACTTCCTGGGCGGCTGAAAAGTTTCACTTGGAGGTTTTTGGGCATGAGAAACTAATTGCCGGTGTTAGTTTTGTTCTGAATTGTGCGGTATTGTGTGAAATCCACATGTAACATATCGACGTATGCTATCGACATCTGATTGGCTGTGCACACAAAAGGCGTAGGTGTGCCTATGCTTCAGTACGCTCTGCAGTCTGGATATAGTTGCTAGTTTACGAGGGCGGTTTGGGTCAAAATGATTTTTCGATGGGCCATTGGGCCAAAATACAGGAAAATGGTAATATCTCCGCAACCAAGGGCTATATAGGTATTTTGCTCTCATTTTGAAAAGCAAATAGTTACAAATGGTGAGCTCTTATTGTCGCTACTTACGCTGCGTGGTTGGGTCAACAAGAGTTTTCCAATGATTTCCTGGGGGACCAAACCACACGAAAATGATATCTTTGCTGTAGCTGTATTTGTGTTTTTGTCTAATTTTACACAGTAGTTTATCATCTATGTATAAACACATTGAGAGCACAATAATCTGGTATATCTTCTCAACTATTCCAGCAACATGACTGATATTTGGTACCGTATTTTGCAATTCGATGCTCAGTATAGCAGTGTACTTTCTGTGAATGACATGTTCAATGCCCAGAATTCACCGTCTTGGCTATAGGACGAGCTGTTATCTATTTAACTATTTGAATTCTAAATGGTATCTGCGAATTCTTACTTTTCATGTGAACTGTTAGACAGTCAGTGGGTGGATTTTTTTATTGTGGCACCCATAACTCACATTTGCAACATCCAGCCAGCCCGCGCGATAGCTCGACCGGAAGCGTGAACTCGATAGCTCAAAAGAAAGACAGAAATCTCTATTTGTTTCCTTTACGGAAAACGAAACACCCATTTACAATATCTTGGCAATGTGTGCAGATAGTCCAGTGCAATCAGGTTATTTTTGTAGAGCAATAATTAACACTTTATAAGACTTTGTCTAAAGCTCTTTGACTTCAGGATTAGAGTGCGATGGAATTTTAAACGGGCTCGAGTTATACGAAAACGTTCGTATCTCCATAATCATTGCAAATGTATTATCTGTTCTTCTTGGACTTATTTTGTACAACCAGTAAGGTCCTTGTAGCTGCATAATATGACGTGTCATTGTTGTAGGATTTTGTCGAAAATCGGTTTTAAAATAGGCTACGAGACCAGAAATGCGCCAAAACGGCTATATCTGTAAACGCTGAAATTATATGGTTTTTGTTATTGTCATTTTGTAGAGGAGGAGAAGCTCTGTGTGGTTGTCTGTATATGAAGCGTTTTGTGATAGCAACCTATGTTGAATGTATGGGTGTTAATATGCGCCCGATAGACCCGAAATACACGAAAACAACCGCATATCGATCGAATTAAATAAATTGTATACGCTGATATTCGCAGAATTTGAAAAGTCTTGGGCCTTCCCTAATATATAAATTGCAAAAATTCACTAAACTTTCCAATTCATAATAAGCATTCATATAAGATCATCCGTAATATTCGTTGAATATATACTATTGTTATTGATCGCTGGTACAATAATTTTAGGCACGCCTCAAAGGTGAAGTTAGAGGTATGAAGGCCGATGGATGAAATCAATATTAGGAAAATGTTTAATGACATTTGCTATCTTTAACTTATTACTAACAAAAGTTGATCATAAATTATAATAGTAAGTTACATTTATATGTCGTGGTAGTAAAGTGATTTATTTCGTTTTTAGGAGTTAAATTCGAAAGTAGAACATAATTCAGTAAATTTCGATGCCAAAAGCCATTCGTCAGCAGACATCAATATTAATTTTACATACCTTTTGCTTTCGTAAGGCGCCATGCTGTCTGTTATTTACACAGAAAATCAAGCCGCGTGTTATTACTGTAAATTGCTAACTTAATAAAGTCTTCTGCGGTGATAATAAACTTGTTCATAATATCTCATTGCGCGAATTCTGTGTGTTAATGATTCAGGAAGCATGTGTGGAATAGGTATGCCCTCATTAAATTATATTGGCACATTCTAATACTGAATTTACAGAAAGCAACGAAATGTTATGATTGTGGAATAGGATTTAACATTTATCTTATATTTCTGCGCGCGATGATTAGTGAGTTGGATAAAATGACTTTGCAACAGATGGTATTTTAAAGAGCCGGAATTTTGTTGTTGGCCATTCCATAAAAATATGGGGAACTAGCGTACAACGCGGAACAAAACCAGATTATATACTATAAATTCTCTATTATCTTTTTAACATAACATGTAGCAGTAATTTTGTAAAGCGTCTGATTTTTCATGCCCAAAACTGTGACATTACAACAGCAAAATAACAATTAATATTCGGAAGTGTACATGGGTACTATGTTTCTGCAAACAGTTTTAAGCTTCCCTGTAATCAACTGATCAGAACCAAGAAATACGTAGTACATTTCAAGTTTGGTTTGTTGTACAAAATTGCTTATAATTTTTCTTCACCCTCGCATCATACCTGGCCATGCATCTCAGCGATAATTGTTTGAAGTTACAGGTTTTATATGTTTCCTTTCCCCCTACAAAAATGTATTCTTTGTTTATTACGCCGGTATTCGTCATATACAACTACGTTGCGGCTGTGCATGACGGCAGACGAACAGTGGAAACTGACGTCAATTTGAGGTCGTATATTTTGTGGTTTGGTTTCTTCATGATAATTGACCGCGCGGGTAAATATGTGACTGATAGTTACACATCTTCACTGCATTTGAAAATATATAAAATATGACTTTTGTTCTGGCTTTTCTAGACTGCTTTCAAAGTACCAGGGGAACCGTATAGGAGACAGATCGACCTGGGCTCACCTGGGGAATTCGGCTTCCCCAGATCGAACTGGGGGACTGAGAAACGGGAAAATAGCACAAGTAGCTCTGAATCACACTAAATATACAATAATAATGCACATTATATATTTGAATCCTATTTATTGACGCCAATAATTGTAGTGTTATTAGCCCCGCAGAACAAAAATTTCGGATTTTGAAGTTCACGCCGAAAAATTGACATATTTTTTGCAAAGCAAAAATTAGAGTTTTTTAGTCGAGCAGAAAAATACTGGAGGGGGGCTGATCTTTGGAAGCCAAAATAACTGGGGGCACCGAAATAGAGGCTTAAATACTTGGGCTCCTCCCTTTCCACGCCGCCCGGTCAGTGTGAAAGCCAGTTGTTAGCCGGCGGCATAAAATATTGGATAACATCTTTAAAATTATTGTGCGGAACAGATTACTAAACGTGCCGTTTTCAGCTTTTTTGTGAATGTCAGTCCTTAATGGGCCGAGAGCGACGATCTGCCTTAAGCATTAACCGGCCAGTTGTTAGTCGGTGGCATAAAATATTGGATAACATCTTTAAATTATTGTGCGTAACAGATCACTGAACATGCAGTTTTCAGCTTTTTTGTGAATGTCAGTCATTGAGTGGACTGAGAGCGACCATCTGCCATAAGCTTTAACACGTTTGCTCGTATATTGACACATTCTTCACAGTCTTTCACGTGGCGAGTTCATTTTCAAGATTGTCGTTCGGCGTGTGTTTGCACGTGCGTTGTTATTCGTTCACTCTGTGCAGTTTCTTAAAGAACCCACCAGCAGCTCCCACACAAGATAGTGGCTTCGGATATACAAGATTCGCACCCGCGCGTCCCAGGTTCAATCGGCCGTTAGAGCGAAAGTTTGTTCAAGACAAATACACTTTGGCTTATGAAAGAAAGGGTTAATCACTGAACTAATGCAAACATTAGGTTGTTTACGTTTGCCTGTAGTTGATGAATTCTTATTAAGTTAAAATTTGCCTGCTCTCCGTTATAATAGCAGCCGCATGTGGTTTTGCCTTGAACATTATGGGAGCGTGTTCTATTTGTTAAATAACTTACGATACTTAAAGAGCTTGTTCATGCTTGTGCTTTATAATACATGTAAAAATGTTCGCGGTGAAACTTTAACATACAAGAATTTGATGGCAGTTATAGCATTATGTTTAGTGTTCACGTACCCAGCATGGTCTACATAGAACTGCAGTGTGATATTATTTCCACGGTTTACACCGTGTAACAGCTGATTGAATTTCGATATTTGAAGTGAAGTGTTTAAGGTTGTTATATAATACGACCAGGTGCAAATTTTTTATGGTAGAGAGCGACAAACCTTGATTTGAGAGTGCCAAGATTATGTTTTTGTCGTTATACTAATATATTTTGGCTTTAGGCGCACAATTTCAGTTTATACTATACTGTGTTTGCCTTCGGCCAGGGAGCGAATATAGATCTTTTGATCGTCTCGGAATACTGGACAGTTGGAAAAACAAAATACTTAATTTTCAGATCTGTATAGATTGTGAGTTTTTCGGCAGTGCTTGAGCCATATGGCTAACACATGGTGGCTGGTGGGTATTGGGTAGGAAGGAACCACCGTAACATTGAGAATACTTATATTAAGATGCCAGTTCGATGTTAAAAATAAGCTGCGGGTTCGCGATTAAAGATTGTAAGGATACACGCATTTATGCATCGTTCTACCAGCTGTAGAATTACTTTTTCGCAAAAGTTGCGCGAATTCTCTAAGGTAGATGTGGTTTGCCACCGGGCATAGACAAAGTAGTCAACCGTGGAAACTGGACTCTCCAAATTGGGGTGACGGGTGGGGGGGAGGGAATTTTTAAGTGCTCCGTGGCAAAAACCGCTTGCGTCCAGTTCGTGCCCCTGGGAAAATTTTGAGCTTCCCTTGGTTCATCGCCTCTTGGCAAAATTTTTTTATTACCACTCGTAAAAGTGCCTCACCCCTTCGTGATATTGAAAAAGATGTAACTTCAGTTTCGAATTTGAGACGTATTTAGGATAAAATTTTATTTTGCGTAGATTTCGAATTTGCAATCTATTTTGACCATTTCCAATTCTTACTCTGTTATGCTGTCAGTAAAAAAGCTATATCTCCATCTGTCCATAGCAAGACAGCCGTAGCTGCATGTTGTATGAAGATACGACATTTCGCATTTTATTTTTAATTAAACAATAGCAAAAAAGCTGTAATTCCAATTTCTATACAGTTTTTAATCATCTGGCGCTTGTTCAGAATAAAACGGAAAAAATATGTATCACTGGGTTTCAGACTGCCAATGAACAATCGCCGACGCCAATAATCAGAAATGCAACACATTTCCAAATTAACATACGGGCACCATAGCACATAAAAGTAATTTTTAGCCCTAATTGTCTATTTTTAGTCATTTCGAAACGTTTAATCCAAAATATAATGGAACACTTCGGCATCACGTTGTCGTTTTCGACTCAAAATGTTCTTCTCACCCCGAGATGTTGCCGCAGACTTCATTTTCACTGCATTTGAATAGCCTCGATAAGTCATTTTCGCCAAAGTTGACTATTTTAAGTCATTTCACAGCATTTCGTCAAAAATATTTTGCCTCCTTTCCGGACCCAAGATGGTGCTCCCTCGACTTGAATATGACATTCCCGAGTCACTAGCATGACCACTGACCTTGCTTTTTGCATTTTAGTGTCACCGAAACAAGTCATTCTTTCCCGACCTTGCAATTTTGTGTCGAAACACACTTTATTTCATTTACAAAGACTGAAAATCTTTGCGTTTTTCTCAATAGCACTGTTTTTGGAGTTACTCCCTCTACAGTTATACTAAGAACAAAAAGCTTTACTTTATATCATGAGACTTCCATTTTCCGCCCGAAATTATGTATTTAGCCCCGGTTGTTGGGACTTAACTTGCAAGCTGACAACCTTTGTCAATACCGCTGCTATGGTTTACAGTTTGGCTCTATCGATACCTTGTCATTCTTTCGAGATCCCTAAGATACCAAAAAATATCCGAAATTACCACTTTATCATGAATAAATTTCATATAGCATGAAATGGTGTTCACTATTAATTAAATACTGTCAACTGAAATAGGCTTAGTGTAAGTTTAACTGCTAATATTGGTAGAAAAAGTGCCTTATCAGGAGAACATCTCTTTACGCCTCATATAGTAAAAACGTCAAAATACACCTGTAATAGTGAATGACAAAATCTGGTATACAGTTGAAATTTAAATAAAACTTTGAAATTGTAGGATATGGCTGTCCATATCCGGATTATCATATATACCACGATTTTACACAGATATTCGGATATGGTTAACCGTATTCCTGCCCGTCACTAATATGCACTTGCTATATTATATTAATATTTTTAAGGTTTCGGATTTAGAGAAGTGTACTTGGCTAAACTTTGTCCGAGAGTTGTTATAGTGTTCTGCTTTTGTTGTGTAAATTATGATCAGCTACAGGGATTTTGTCAAATTATTTGAAATAGTATCGCTTACGGTATCTAATTTTATGCTTAGTGTAGAGTTGCAGTCATATTGTAATTTTATGTACAGTACGGTTAGAAATAAACGCAAATCTTTCGCGAATCGAAATTGAGTAGCTTTTAATTTTTCGGGACCTGTTTACAAACAATTAGGTAATTTTTCGCGAAGGACTGGCTAAAAATTTACTTTCACTCCTGACCGTAACTGTACATATCGTTATTTTGGCTTTCAAGTACTTTTGAGGCTAAGCTTAATAATTAAAGAAATGTGTACATGATATAAGCAGAGGGATACTGCCGTATATGAGATGCCTGTTTCTATGCTGTAAACTCGTCTAATATCAAGGTTACTAGTTTTGTTCTGTTACATTGTTTTCCAGAATATATTCTTAGGTGATTTGGTATGCGGTATTGTCTCTTAGTCATAATATGTGTTGTCATATACGATATATATGTTATGTATGTAGAACCTGTCTCTGCATCAGTTTGTGTAGTCACAACGTACTAACCTTTATATCCATAACGTGCTGACATCCATAATGTCGATCTAAATGTGTTCTTACGTTAATATGTAAAATAAGCTCCTGTAAAATATGATGGCGAACAGTAAAGCTATTGTTAACTGCATAAAATTTTATTGTCGCTTATTAATTGCAGCTACAGAGTTGCATTGACTACAATAAAATTTCGTTCACAGTCAATTCAAAATTTGAACATATTATTTGTTTGTGTGTATTCCTTAATTTGAGCTTTTGAATATCTTCTATGGTTTACCCGTCGTTGTTTCGCTGAAACAGTTTATCTTACTCTTAATATTTTCTGGTAATCTTGGGAAAATTGATTTGACAGCACCTGTATAACAGTTTATCACAAAACTGAAAAAATTCATGAATGTTCAGTAGTGGTTAGAAATAAGTAAGGCGGAAAGATTAAAGAAACAATAACCGAATTTGTAGAAGAAGATGTTTTGGGAAACTTATCTTAAAGATACTCGTTTAATGCAGAGTCGATATAGTATCGAAATGAATTAAGAAAATATAATATGCAGTTGAAAATGATTTATTATTTACTAACATTCCACAATTAACAATAATTATTGAATATCTGGGCGCGCATCTGGTGAAAACTTATACAGTTTCGATGCTATATTATCACTTTTGTATACTAGTCTTAGGCTGTGTTCATATTGCGTCCGATTCGGATTGCGTATTGCGTACACATTGCATTGGATCCAATACGACTAAACTCAGTACCTACGGTGCGCGTCTGTATGTATACGTGATTATTTTTCGCAGTACATCCGACTCGGATCCGAAAAATTTGTGCATGCTATTTCGGATCGGATCAGATGCAGTGTACACACTACATAAAATACACGTGCGATTCGGATCAATGTGAACAATGCCTTATGCTGTCGGTATTAGATGCTGTGTTTTGAACATTGTATTAAACAATGTAAACAGTTCTCTTCGTATATATTACTTGTCGAAGATTTAGTTTTTTTGAATCGTATATAGTTGGGATTGGCATATTCGTCTGCTGTAGTTCTAAGGTTGTGCATAGGTGTACCATGGTTTAAATAATAGTATATATGTCTGCACCGTAATACACTACAGTCGATAGGCAATAGTGCATGTATATTGCCGAAAGTTTCATTGCATCAAACGTTTCTTCGTTTTATCGTATCTTAACAGCTTAATAGTTCTGACAATATGAACAAAGGAAAAATTTTGTTCTTAAGGGGCGAACTCGAGATTTATTAGTATACTGATCACATACGACTTTTATGGAACAGATTAAACTATGCTATGATATGTTTTAAATGTTTTATCATCTTGGACGGACTTCCCCACTCCCTGAAAATTTTGTCATTTGGCGTGAATCACTGGACGCCGCATTTTTCAGTGGCAATGAAATGGTAGGCTTGGAAATCAAAAAAATTGGTCTTTACCAAAAAATGCAAATTAGTTAATAATGTCCAGCGAAACGACTATGTTTAGGTTAAAAGCAACTTTTACACCTATTTGACTGAATTTTTAACCCAATCGTGGGATTTTATTAAAAAATTTGTCACTGTTTATGGAAACTAGGGTGTTTTTACGCCTGGAAGAAAAAATTGCCAAGGAACACTGAACCGAGTAGTATAAAATTTTATCATCTTTCACACACCAATTTGGAGACGCAAGTGGATACAAATGTGATGTTTAAAGTTTAAGTATTTTTTAATTTATATACCGAAATCGTGTAAATATCAGTGTCCAATTTTTAGCCAGAATTGTTCAAATAACATCTTAGGTTTAGTTTGAGAGTATTTATATCTTTCATATGAATACATAGTCTCCCCAGCGTAAATCGTGGATTTTGATAGGACAGCTCGTCATATAATCTGACAATGCTACCGCACATTCATTTTTATTTGATGCCTTTGAAGGCCGAGCAACAGCGTTGACGGCTACACTTAATACAGATTAACTACTGTGTCGTTGCAGCTTTGTCCATAACCTATGTCTTGGGTATTTAGGATTTTGTTAGCAAAGTTTAAGCACAAATTAGTTGATGTTTTTGAAACTGAATTTGAATGTCTTACCGTGTTTACGTACGCAGCAGCAGTGTCCGGATGTAGTTATGGAAACAACCCGTAACTTATTGATGAGCAGCGAACACAAAAATTTGCGGTTTGTGTTATATTTCGTATGGATTGCTATATCGTTAAATTTTGGGGCGAAGAATTAGTGGGCACTTTGTTAAATAATCGGGATTTAGATTTACACTTGGAAATCTTATAAAAAATTTCAATAAGCTTCTCAAAATTAATATATTTTAAATATTTTTTATAATTGTAACAAATTATATTTGTACACTACGGTGTACCGTTCGTTAATCACAGTCTAAATTAGGTTCTCCGTTGACGAATAGCTAATTTCGAGTTACATTTGTCTGTAGCATTTAAATTTTGTTTTTATTCATATCTGAGTTCCTAAGAGTTTATTAAAAATGCAGGTTTCGTGCTCGTTAAATTTTACAATCTTGTTTATACGTTTCTAGTTTTGCAATAATTTAGAGGCGTTGGTGTGAGTTAGGAGTGAACCACAATTGTTTTTTATTTTCTGCACCCAAACGCTTGACCTTGTCATTTTTAGAGGTTTATGCAGTGATGTTTTAGATCTAATAACAGTGTTTGCCTTTAAGGAAAAAATATAATTTAGTCCTCACGGAAATAAAAACTCAGTAAAATAGTAAGATTTAAATAAATTCTTTGACATAAATTTAATAACTTTCGGATTGTATTGAAGTTTTAGAAGAACTATACTAATTGATAGGTACCTTTACTGTATTCATTTCAGTTTTTATTTCACTAAGCTTTGACCTGAAATCTTGCACTGCTGTTTAAATTCTCATAAGTCAAGTAATTTATATGGAAGCATGACAATTTCGATAATTTCAGCTGCTAATTAAAAATACCTATAAAATTATAGATTGGATGATTTGCGTTTATAACAGACAGTCTTTTTGAATGCATTTGATGATATGGATTGCACTGTTTTGCTCATATCAATTTTGATTTGATTCGTACATTACTACGCCGATTGAATAGCATTGCTTTTGGATAGTCTGGTAATAAGACTATCCTTCTGTTGATGAAAGTTTTCGTTGTAGCATGCTGGGCGTGTAATCTAATAGACATTTTAGCCCTGTAGGCATGCTCAATAAGATAGGAATACGACAAATTCATTAGACATTTGTGTGATGAATGCAGTAGGGCGCCATTTCTATATGCGGTATTTGTTTTGTAAAGAGAGCTATGATATCTCAATGAAAGAAAATATGACTGCCAGTACGGTGAATATTTATCAAGTTTTTAGCTCCTAAAAATTCGTGCGTTTGATCTGTTTTTATATTTCTAAGACGTAGTAGGTTTGTGGGATTAGTCGTCTTTATGATCAATAAAACCAGGTATGCGCAACTAACAGCGAATAGTAACTAAATATAGGCTTAACTGAACTTGGGTGTTATCTATGCGGATGTTTTCTAAAGTTCTGAAGGGATTTATATCAACAATAAAGCTTAATGCTAGTTTTGGAAATATTTAATGTGGTCGGATCGTATATATTAGATTTCTATTGGTATGATTTCAAGACGTGTCGTATATTTTGTCGTCTGTGGTTGAAAGTACCGGCCAGTGTAGCCAAGAGGAGGGGCATAAATGAAAGGTATACCCCTCCCCCCGAAGCCGCCGCACTAAGCTGCTCCTTTTTTGACGTTATAACCTGTTACCCCTCAAGGTTAACCATTGCGTTACTATTTGTGGTTCTAAAAATAGCTGCTCTCATTTAGTCTAATATTTCAATGTATGTATTGTAATCACGGCCCATGTCACTTTTAGAGGCTGTATCAACGTTATGTAGCTTGAAAACAGCTTAGTACAGGGATTCGATGCGCGCTGCCGCCAACTTGGCTTTGGTTAGCAGGAACGGCATAGCAAGCATTTCTATTATTCCTCTACTGTTTGTTATAACGTTAGAAAAACAGGTTACATTGGTCGTAATCATTGTATTTATTTGTCCACCCCCTTCTAATATTTGGTATATATATTGTCCACGATGATAGTACAGCAATTTTTTAACTTGCTTTATGTATACATGGAGGTTAAGTTGAAAGATATTACATGCTCAGTTGAAAAACCATAGTTGTCAAGATTCGAAATTCAAATATTTTATATCTACATGCTTGCTGATTGTCTAATCGCTTTTATTTTTGTATAATCATTTACGCCAACTGTGAGTCTAATCAACATTTTGGTTTAAGACCAAGGGCGTTTCAGAAAGGTCTAATGTATAAAATATCTTCTATAAAATGTTTATATAGTTGTATAATTCTGTCTTTTACCATTTTTGGCTATGTTCAAAGCAAATGGGCGATGTTGATGGTCCAAATATGGTATTCCTATTCGTTTTGAAGCGTATGTTCGTCTCCTACATACACATGAATATGTTCTCATCTAACACTCTATTTTGCCGTTTCCTTTAGTCCCGTTTTGTACTGTAATGAAGAAATTCGCCTAGCTAGCTTATATATAATATAGGCAGATCACACTGCGCATCGAATATATGTGGAATTGTATTTCGAATATCTGTAGGTGGATATTTGATGCGACCAGGATAAACTACCGTGGTCCATAGTTTAAAAAGTTGCTTTATGTGTACGAAAATTTCAACCTATAAAAATGAGGTCAATATTAAAGTTCTCTATTTTATTTATTTTCAATGCCCGTCGAATCTGAATAGAATTCATAAAGATTTTTACTCCTGTGTAGATTAACATTAGCATTTATCTTTCTGTATTTCAAATTTGTTAGCGAAGAGCCATGGTGGATAACGGTCTTAAAACTCTACGTATTTTTCAATTACTTAGCATTCTTTACTGTCACTCAATGCGTATATATATATAAGACCCACCGTCGACCATTTGAAATTATCGTATATATGTCGCTGGCTTTAGGAACAGATTAACGAACTGTTGGCATTAGACCGGTCAGACGTAATTTGGTTCACGCAATGTCCGTCGTCAGTTACAACATATATAACGGGTTTACCCCTTCAACGCCCGAATTAATTTGTGCATCTTTGACAAACTCACGACGGGTGTGAAAGCGGCGTACGGAAACCGCTGGGCTGTTATGGAGCTTTTGGTCGTTTAAACAGAAATATATGATAAACCCAGTTAACACCACAGCTTATGACCTTAGCTGTCCATATTTGTTAACAGTGGGAGTTAACGGGCTAAACATAGTTCATGACTTGACGCTTTGTGTATAAACGCTCGGAGTTATTATATTTTTGACTAATTTACTTTGTGTAGAGGTATAAGGTTTGTGTGGTTTTATCTATGTATAGATATCAAGTATTTCTGTGTGGAAACTAATTTTCCGCGTGTAAAACGAGCAGCCAGAACATTTAAATTCAGGATCTTTTCAGCAAAAGGAATTTCAATAAATTTTTAAATTTATAATGTATTACATTGGTACTTTTCTGTAAACATATATGCATTGAAATATTGGTGTGAGTTTTCCTCTTAGATTCAGGAAAGGATTTATTTTTGGTGTTCAATTGGATCGTGTTGTTTAAATAATCCATTACGTAGGTTTTGTGTGATATGATATCGCGGTTGTTGCTGTGCTGTGTTCATGTGTTAGTACTTGCTATTTTATGTAACGGGGTATTTGTATATACATTTATATTTTCAACTGAATATTTCAGCTTTATACATTTATATCGAACGGTATTAGATTGCTTAATATAGATACGTTGATGATGATTGTAAAAAATTTAATAATTCACACTTGCACTGTCTTGCTCTGCCGTTTATAAGACATAGTAATGACCGAATTATAGTCACTAAGCTACGATTCCTTGATCTATAAAATATAGTATATATATGCTAAATAAACGTTGTTACTGCTTTTATGTTGTGTCTGACTGATATCTTAGAAAAATAGTCGTTGCTTCGCACTATCGTGGATTATAGTCTATTCAGTATATTGGTAAAACAGTGTTGGTCTTAAAATTTTTGCCGTTATGCATGAAATATATATTATCGCTTGCGTTTGATTGAGCGATAACTTATCTTCAACATCTTTCTCTAAACCTGTCATTTCTCCCGCTCGAACTCCTGGCCGTATCTAATCTGCTGGAGGAGTGTAGTCGGTGTGGAAGCCTACACTCATCCGTCCACAATACATACCTGAGAACGCGCACTTGGTGTTGTAATAGCGTGTAGATTTTGGTTTTGTCCACTAACTGTAGCGAAGGTTGTGCCTGGATGATTCGATCATATTGACACCCAATATTCTATGAAGGCAGGAGTTTTCAAAAACTTTTGTAATCACTTCTCAATGGGCTAAACCCTCACTTAACTATCCTTGCCTTTTATTTCCTTTTTTGTCGCGTATGGATACCATTTCGGACAAAGTTCATATTCATCATCAAGGGCCTTTTAGAGCAAATCTTTAAAACGTGTTATGTACCCCCTTAAACATGGACGAGGTCATACTGATACATTAAAGCTGTTTTTATGTAGTATCGTACGGTGACACCAATGGACTAAACAAGTGAACCTTTCTGTGCTTTTGATTTGCCGTTATGGGCATATGTTTCCCGTGCCTTATACCGTTTTGCTTTAGAACAAACTTCTTACAGCACTAGTCAGCAGTATAATGCTTCTCGGTGCAAGGCACGGCATATCGGGAACGGGTTTTTAACAAACAGTTTTATTACAGAGGGTGTCGTGATAAACGGGTCTGCATTGTCAGGCTTAATAAATGTTATTGCAACTGAAATTATGGTATGTTATATATAACGCAGTCAGATCGCATCCGCACAATTCCCAATTCCGTGTGCATGGCAAATAAAGAAAATAGGGAAGCATGCTGACCGTTATAGCTTTATGATGACCTCTGGTGAATCTTAGTTCTGTTTTTGAAAAAACTTAATTCTATTGCTGAAGCATCTGGTAGTATATATGGTTAGAGAACACAAGACGATAATTGTTCTTCTGGGATAAGCGTCGATTAATGATTTAAGGCCTGTCGTCTGAAAATATGTTACAGACGCATGTGTCATGCGGTGTATCCTTTACTACAGATTGGTTTATACGAATGAAGAATTTTCACCGTTTCCGCTGGCAGACCGCGAAAACGAATCGTAACCCCACTGTACGGAACGTCGTGCTATGATCGTTTACACCTTATTAATACTAGTGTCTAAGCATTGTAGTAAGTTAGTCATATTATCCTGCTTTCAGAGACTTGAGCTGAGGCTTAACGTTTTCTGGATCGTTTTATTGTTATCGAACAAGAAAGAATTTGGTGGCACGTGCATAGGATACCCTGACAATCTGACCCACCGGTGGCTCACCAACAAAATCTGCTGCGGAGGGTTGGTTTGGCCTAAAGACCTTAGACTATCAAGTATTCTTAGTGAACGGGCTATCGTTCGACAGGGAATCAAGTAAAATAACCTTTTGTGCTGAACGTGCTAATCCATGCTGGATATAACACACTGATTCCTGTAGCCATTGTGGCCCCCACTAGGTTCCGACTTTCCTACATGTTTAACGTTGGACTCGTTACCTTGCGATTCAGTTGTTGTAACTGCGTGCCGGCTTTAAACGGTGAATTTTCGACAGTAAACTTACGTGGGCTCAGAGGTGAGTGTGAAAAATTTTTTGAGGCCAGGGGTAGCTGCGAAAATCTCAGGCTTGTACATCGTCACTATGCTCATACGATATTTTCAGACACGCGAAATTTGCAACTTGTATGCCAATATCACTGGCTTTGGAAGGTCATCTCTATTGACTTTAAACTGTTCCTCTGCATTTAACTTTTTAATAGTTAATTCCTCGCCAGTGGCTTTTCTCCGCCCAGGCTACACGACGTCAAAATTTAGACATGTTTACTATCAATCAACTAGTAACCTTAAATGAAATAATTTTCGCTTAAAGTTGTTGCTCTTTCTTGTTGTTGTTCTTAATATTGGTCACATCCTCGTCCCGTGATCTTTGCTAAGGGACCATTCCAAAAATTGCTTAGTTTTTCAGAAACATTTTCTGTCACTAACACAGCCGTTTAGAGAGCGCCCACAAAAGCAATAAACTAGTCAATTTTTTTAAACAGCGCTCAGTAGATAAAGGAACTATTTAAATCATTTCAATGACAGCACTCACCGCCCAAGAAAGACACTCACGAAGCGGTTTACTAAGAAAAACACTAATAATTTCGCTATCGGGTGTGGTGTTAAAACAAACTACCAAGTTTTCAGGACTTTGCTTTCTAAACGGGACCATTATGACGTCTTGATAGCTCATGCGGAACCATCTAGTTATTTCGAAGTTAGCCCTTGCTGCTAAACATGTAGAGTGTATGCTGTGTGTACCCACTACGCACGGGTATACGCGCTAGTGGCGGGCTCAAGATTTGAGCCCGTACCCGGGCAGTAACTCTGCGTGTGCTATGGTTTCGTGAGCACCATTGATAATTTCCGTGGATTCTTTTCGCGATATTTTCATTATAAAATCAGTGAATCATACGCGGTTTACTGCTTGGGATGTTATGTCTGGGCTGGGGTTCTTATATCTCAGGCCGTAAAGCAGATAGCTGATCAATTCGGGCAGACAAATGTTAAATTTCGATGCTAGAGAAAATCATCGGATAATCTTTTCTAAATATATTTCAACGTGCAATGTACAACATTAAGGTAATGAATGGCATCAGTAACGTTATATCCAATCACACAAATACAATAACAACAGGTGAGGTGAAACGGTGAATATGGTCCTGCTGAATTGAATGGCGTTAAAGACACAAGCCAAAATTTGTTATTGACAGCATAGTGCCGTGTAAGAACGGTGCTGTATTAGGCGGCTATGACTCCTAGTCCCCAGGTTTGTCGACTTAGGGGGCAGACGGTCGGCGGAGGGAGGTTTGTTTGAGGTAGACCTCCATCACTCGCGACATTTTTTCAATTTTACTGCAATTTTTGCCGATTTTACCCCACTTTTTACTATTGTGCGCGCGCCTTGGGCGCATGGCGGCAGTAGGAAGCCAAGCTTTCGGGGGGGAGGGTGGAGACGGCTTGGGGAATTTATCCCCTCACCCTACAGACAACTATGTACTAGGCCATGTCATCGAAATTGTTCTCAATGATTCAGCTAAAAAGCGTGAACCAATGTGCTTCTGAATTCGCTCAACATTCGAAGGCGCTAAAAGTAGGTTTAAACAGTAAACTTCCAAAATCGAATTGCCAATTCAAGTAAAAGGTTGAGCTTTACTCTGAATGCAGTTCAGTTGGGGCTTCCAAAGTTAAAACGAAGCATTCGCAAATAGGCCCAAGTAACCCTGAGGGGCGTTACGTTATAGCGTTGGGAAAAAAGAACCGCTTAGAGCGGGGGTTCGGGGGTGGCAAGCCCCGACTTTGGTTTAGGCTTAATGTATCTCCCTTATAACAATGCCGAAGCCAGACTTTTTGATTGGGGGGGGCGCACAAAATTTTTTGCAACGTTGTTTTTGTCGCTAGTTTTTATATATCATGTCCAGCCCTTAATTGCATTCGTAACTGCTATGAATGATCATATAATTGGGAAACGGGGACATTGTATTGGGAAATTTTGAAGACGGGAAATCGGGAAAACGAGAAAGCGCGCGCGAAAATTTTTCGCGATATTTTCTTTTTGGAAACTACAAAGTGCCTTCAAATTTCACCCACACTGAAAAATACAAACATAATAAGGCCCACCTTACCAAAATTTTCACCGGTGAATTGAGGGGGGGGGGCGGCCCCCCGGCCCCATTCTGGCTACGCCCCTGCCTTATAATTACGCTAGCTTAGGGTAAATTTAAGGCTTAGGGTTAGTATATTGAAAACGGCATGACCTGCATTGTATTTAAGCCTCAGGGTTACTTTGGCCCGCAAACACATGTACATACGAGAACGACAAAGATATATGCATATTAGTATGTATGAACACAATCAGTGCGACTTGTCTGAAATAGCACAATACATGACGTGGCATAACTGCTTACGAAATCAAATTATTGATGTCGAATTCAGGATCAAATTGCTGATGAAGTTCAATTACTTATTACTCTTATGGGCAGACTGTTAGTTAGCTAATTTTTGGAACAAAGTTGGTTCGCTCCAGATTTTGTGTACCGACTATATAAACGTGCGCATTTTAGTATTACGCAAGCGGGAATTTGCCCGAGGGCCTGTTCGCCAGTATCTTACTAGTTTTATAGACTGGCTAAGTATGCCTTTTAGCAAGACAAAAAATATATATCCATTCTCGTGTCAGAAATGGAAGCGCTGCCATTACACTATATATATATATATCATTTGTTGCTCAATAAACAAAAATATTAATATTACATTTCATTTTACTTTCAGCATCAGGCAAAATTTGTAGTTCCAGTTCCGGATACTCATTGCTAAGTCTATACTTTCCTATACCACTTAAATTGGGCTAAAGACCTAGCGACTTGAAAATTCAGCTTTTTGTAAACGGCTCGCCTAAAGGAAAAGATACATTAATTAACTTTGGCATTTATGTCACTTTGTGAGCACTATTCTGAGTTTTTACCAGTGTGTACACGGAATCGGAATTCCAGACTTTTTCCGGTACCGGAACCTAGTAGTATAATGAGGTAAAAACTAGTAAACGTAATAAAATACAAAAATTGAGCAGAGAAAACTGGGGTGATTTTAAAATTTGCATACAATAAACTAATTAGCTAAATAGTTAATTAATTCGCATATACGACCAAGTTTTAGAGCTTCCGAAATGTCATATTGGTGATCAGCGACATCGAAATCCCCCGTGTACAATTTTTTCATTTCTGAGCACTTTTAAAATTTTCAAAAAATTAACTAATTAGCATGTTTTGAACATCCTATTCATTGAAAAATAAGCAACTTTTTGTTTGAATGTGCTAAAAATAGGCTAACGCGCTTGGATAGGCGTCAAACAGAATTAATTAAACATAATTAAATTAATTAAATAATTAATTTAATTATGTTTATTAAAAATTAAATTAAATTAATTACGATTATTAAACTTAAACATAATTAATTATATATATAATTACTAATTAAATTTTGACAAAACCTATATCTCTTGCAAATGAAGGATATTAGGCCTTTCAAAAAAATTAAAATCGGCCCAGTAATTATTGAAGAGTTCGACGGACAGACACACGGTGCCGATTTTACCCACGATGACGAAAACAAACATGTTTCACTTCGCTCAGCTCAATAAAAGGAGGTGTTACTAATCCTCTTGTTTGTTAGAAATGAATCATAGGTATATAGGGTTGTTTAACAAGTTAAACGCTTTAGCTTCATTGCTTTAGAAGTACATTAGGTATGTCACTGCGCCTGTAAGCTGTTGCATGGGGCTATAATTACTTTGGCAACATAGCTGGGTAAATTGGTGTATGGGTGACAAATACTAGGTCGGCGAAAGTGAAGCTTATTTTTAGACAGCCTTTGACTTTGGCTCTTCTAACTCCGAAAAACACCCAAATTTATCCCCGAAATGACCAGATTTCGCTGTCAACTCCTCTTTGAAGCTTTTAAAAATAAATTTCGGCCGGGCAAATTGGTGTTTGGGTGGCAAATACTAGGTCGAAAAGGGTGAAGCTTAGTTTTAGGCAACCTATGACTTTGGCTCTTCTTGCTCCCAAAATACCAAAATTCACACCCCCAAAATGACCTAATTTCGCTGTCAACTCCTCTTTGAAGCCCTTAAAAATTAATTTTGCTTGGGCAAATTGGTGTTTGGGTGACAGATACTAACTAGGTCGGGGAAGGTCAAGTTTATTGTTGGGCAGACTAACTATGATATTGACTCTTCTGGACCCCCAAAATACGTAAATTTAGCCCCCATATTTCGCTATCATCTGTTGCTTAAAGCTCTTAAATTCATTTTGGCTGGATATAATGGTGTTTGGGTGACAGATACTAACTTGTTCGGAGAAGATCAAGTATATTTTTGGACAGTCTATCTTTTGGATTTTTGCTCTTCTAGCTCGTCAAAATACCATAATTAAACACCAAAATAACTAAATTTCGATGTCAGCTCCTGTTTGAATCCTGCAAATTATTTTTAGTTGGTTAAATTGGTGTATGGGTGACAAATACTAGGTCTTCTAAAGTGAAGCTTGTTTTTAGACAGCCTATGACTTTGGCTCTTCTAACTCCCAAAAATACCCAAGTTTACCCCCGAAATGACCAGATTTCGCTGTCAACTTCTCTTTAAAGTCCTTAAAAATTAATTTTGGCTGGTCAAATTGGTGTTTGGGTGATAAATACTAACTAGGTTGTGGAGGGTTAAGTTTATTGTTGAGCAGACTAACTATGATATTGATTCTTCTAGACACCGAAAATACGCAAATTTAGCCCCCAGATTTTCCTATCATCTGTTGCTTGAAGCTCTTAAATTTATTTTGGCTGGGAAAATTGATGGTTGGGTGACAGATACTAACTAGTTCGGGGAAGGTCAAGTTTATTTTTGGACATCCTAACTTCTGGTTTTTTGTTCTTCTAGCTCCCGAAATACCATAATTAACCACCGAAATAGTTAAATTTCGCTGTCAGTTCCTGTTTGAATCCTGTAAATTTTTTTTTGCCGGGTAAATTGGTGTATGCGTGACAAATACTAGGTCGGCGAAAGTAAAGCTTATTTTTAGACAACTTATGACTTTGGCTCTTCTAACTCCCGAAAATACCCAATTTATCACCAAAATGATCAGATTTCGCTGTCAACTCCTCTTTGAAGCCCTTAAAAACTATTTTGGCTGGACAAATTGGTCTTTGGGTGACAGATACTAACTAGGTCGGGGAAGGTCAAGTTTATTTTTGGACAGCTTAATTTTTGGATTTTGTTTCTTCTAGCCCCCGAAATACTATAACTAACTACAAAATGACCAAATTTCGCTGTCAGCTACTGTTTGAAACTCTTAGATTCATTTTATCTGGCCAAATTTTTGTTTGGGTGACAGATACTAACTAGTTCGGGGAAGGTCAAGTTTATTTTTGAACAGCCTAATTTTCGGATTTTGTTTCTTCTAGCCCCCCAAAATACCATAATTAACCATTGAAATGGCTACATTTCTCTGGCAGCTCCTGTTTGAAGCTTCATAAATACCTGGGTAAATTTGGATATGGGTGACAACTACTAGATCGGGGAAGGTGAGGCTTATTTTTAGACAGCCTATGATTTTGGCTCTTCTAGCTCCCAGAAATACCAAAATTTACCTCCAAAATGATAAAATTTTGTTGTCAACTCATGTTTGAAGCAATTAAAACTTAATTTTGGCTGGGAAAATTGATGTTTGGGTGACAGATACTAAATAGTTCGGGAAGGTCAAGTTTAATTTTTGGACAACCTAACTTCTGGATTTTTGCTTATCTAGCTCCTCAAAACACCATAATTAACCACAGTAGATAGAAAATGGGGTTTTACCCCCCCCACACAGTGGTGGGGGAAGTGGGGTGACATATATATATATATATATATATATATATATATATATATATATATATATATATATATATATATATATATATGTTTTAGTTGCTATGGTGATTATATATACCCTATTTACAAACCACATTCTTCATATTGACATAATGATAATAGAATATTATAACTAATCACATTGACTCTACATATCCGTTAGGTACATACATTAACATCACTCTGTATCATTATTTAATTTTTAATTTCCACATCATACATGTGTGTAATCCCACAGGATGACGTTGCTAGATTTCTACTGTGTTTAGTATGACTTGTGACTAAACAGCTTTCCAAAATATATTTGAACCATTATGTCATGATAAAAAGCGTCCACATTGGTACGCGGTTTAGTTAAAAGGATGATTAATACTAACATGTGTACTTGGATCTAAATGGCTTCTAGAGAGTGAATTAGAACTATGATATATAACGAAATAGTGTAACAACATGGAATGGTTCAACGCATATAGTTTTTAAAATTGTTAAATGTATAGAAGTACAGGTGCGGTTAGACAAAACACAGAGTTGGTGGATTTTTGAGTGATTATTGGGTAATAATAATATGGATAATGTATACATAATGTACGACAGAAGACATACAACATACACTTACATTTGACATATCGAACTTGTTTCTGCAGGCATGGTCGGGAAATTTAGGATTGAAGATTATTTATTACATTATTCACAGGGTTCTATACATATTTACACTATTTACAACTATGTTTTAGTAACAACTATCAATAATTGTTGAGCAGATCAATGCGTTTTGTCCCATCAGTATTTATCTGTTCCACCGTGTATCGTCGATGCTAAAATAATATAGAATATTATTAAAGTAATTATAATTATTGTTATATAATATTTAAGAACAAACTTATTAAATCATACTTCGTTATCAACCTCAACCTATATTTTCACTCACCTTCCCATCTCTCAACAACTTTTTTTTATTTCTAACACTATAATAATCATCAGGTTAGGAAAAATAATCAGTGAAATATATAAACTGAATAATATTTATGCTCACCCTTCGTATTTCTTTATCGAACTCATAATCCAACTCTGCTTGGGAGGATACAACAAATCCAGTTTCCACCACATTATCTTTAACAATGAGAACCACGAATTTTTCCAGGGTGTTATAAAAACCACGCACACCCACCGGAATTTGGAACCTTGCAAAGAAAACCCTGCGGGTTTAACTTCCAGCACATGAGCTCACCATCACCGCATTTTCCATTGTGGCTATCACCACGAAAAGATTATTGAAAAACCAACTTTTGTTAGAAACTGTAGGTTGGGTATGACTCTCGAGATAATGATTGGACAACCCAATCATCATCCTCAGTCTATAACACAAAAACCCAAAATTGCATTGACGTTGCATGGTTCACAAAATAGAATCGGTAAAGCTAAACTGATAAGTGAGTAGACTCAAAAACATTTACCTTTTTATCCAAAAATATTAATGATATCCCATCTGTTAATTTTCCATCGAATCAGTGTTTTATATTTGGTGCAGTGTTTTGGAAATGGGGATTTTCACCATGAGTATTATATATATATTTTACATGAAGGTAAATATTTTATAAAGTACATGAAAACTGGCTTGAATGAATTTCAACGCATATAACTTGTAAGATTATAAGTGTGCTTATATATAAGTTCTAAATAAGCTTCATATTAAAATTAAGGAATCACTAATGTTCTTTATTTATATATTCTATCTTATTACCTATTAATGACAAGGTTACTAAAGTAGGTAAACCAGAGTTTTTCCATTTTTTAGTTTTAGTTCTTCCATTAGAGTTAGCATAGGTTACATAGCTAATATTTTTTTTAATAATTTTTCAACTAATAGTTAAAAAGTAACGAAAACC